>NNCF01130416.1:285653-325400 GCA_002313205.1 Laupala kohalensis
AGGAAGGAAGGAAGGAAGGAAGAAAAGAAAGAAAGAAAGAAATAGGAAGGAAGGAAGGAAGGAAGGAAAGAAAGAAATAGGAAGAAAGATAAAGAAAAGAACCTATGATATTAATATGAATTAATACATTTCAATTTGATTGGAATAAATAAAAGGAATTTGTCTTTTTTTATTTATTCATATCTGAAACGAGGTTTTCATATTATTGATCTCTGATTATTTTTTTAGGTTGCACGATTACTACCAAATTGTTATATCGTGGATAAATATGTCACTAGAAGATGTAATTTATTTGTTCCTTAAGAAGTTTTATATTATTTATAACTCGAGAATTAAACTTTTGTGTTATTAGTTCATATTTGAGACAAACGTTTTCTATATTTATTTAATTCCTTTTCACATATATGAAAAACTTAAGAGAATCGCAAATTATGTGAAATTACTTTCGACAATACACATCACTTGTAGGCAATGAGATTTGATTTCTTTACTTCACTGTATAAATATAAGAAATTATAGGAATATTTATAAGTAATTTGTGATTCGAATTATACCAATTCCATACGATATCTTGCAATTATATTCAAATTCTGTTAAAAACTATATTTTATCACAGTATTACGCAAACGTTTTTTATAGAAAGTCTAATATCTTTTACATTGCCTATGAAGACCTCTCGAGACAACGAATCTCGAGATGTCGTTTAAATATAGAGAATGGTAAAGTTTATTGAAGTCAAGAATATACAGAATATTTTTGTTATAGAAGTTCAAAATGTGTATAAGAAAAAAATACAAAATATTTATTTAATAGCGGTGTAATTAAACATTTTATCTCGTTACGATTTACCAGCGGTACTATTAGTCTTCCAAATATGAGCGCCGTTTCAAATAGACCTACGATTGGTCGAAAGAAACTTCCCCTGTCGAAGGGAAAGCAAGAGGAGAGATCCGTTGCAAACCCAACAGATCCAAAACTGGTCAGAGCATGGGACTTAGAAAAATAAATGGGCCCTTTTATGTTATCAGTAGTGTAAAAGGGATGATAAATAAATACTTAATCTCGCTACAACTCCATGAAATTCCTCTTACTCTATACTAAATGTTCTATGAAACATCTCTACTTGCTTCCTTAGTCACCATCACAACTCAAAATCTCCCTGATTGAAGGAAAACTTTCATCCTAGATATATCAGATGAGCGTAGATATCATTTACTATAATTCCCAATTTTACTCGCTAATTGTAAAATTTCTGAACCAATGTTTGGTCAGAACATATGACACAATAAAATCGATAGCATAATTAATATATTAAAAAATAAGAAACCCGGGGAAAAGGGTAGTATGAGAAATACAGAAACAAGCAAAAATTAAAAACAAATGAAGTGAATCAATGACTAGACCTTAAGTATATTTATGGGGTAATTCCTAATCCCAGGCCAGAATTGCTCAATCATCATCCAATAGTTAAAAAGCTCCCTTAAAGACAGAAAATACGGATTTAAAAAACTAGGGGGTGATGGTGCTATTCTGAACCGAGATATTGTGTGCGTCCGTGAAGTTAATGAGCAAAAAGACTGAATGAAATTGAAACTATTACAAAAGACATCGTAGAAATAAACAACAAATAGAATGTAACGGTTGAAAAAGAGTAATTAACATTAACTGGTTATTGAGATTGGGTCGAGAGAAAAAAAAGGAAAAAATAACACTATTCCATACTGCCGACGTTTCGAAAATTTATATTTTCTTCTTCTGGGCTGTATAAATTCGCAAATTCATTAGTTGTGTCGCTAAGCGGTGGAGCACACGTCATTCGCAGTCGTTTGTAAGCAGTAGGTTTTGCGATGAGTGCGAGACAGTATAAGTGCATATGGGAAGTTATGTATGTTATGGTATGCGAGAAAGTCTTTTGATTGAAGAGTGATGTGTGAGTTGTTGTATTGCGAATTTATACAGCCCTGAAGAAGAAAATATAAATTTTCGAAACGTCAGCAGTATGGAATAGTGTTATTTTTTCTTTTTTTTTTCTCTCGAGCCAATCTAAATAACCAGTTTATATTATAAAATTTGGATCAATAATGTGGAGTATACAGGGAAGCAGTAACGTTGGAAACCTCCAATAGCAACATTGACGCTGACCTGTCTGCAACACCGCAATGAAAAAGTTATTAGCAAAGAGATTATATAAACATGACGGCGACGACGGACACTCGCCGTGAATGCGCATGTGTCGCTGCCTTCCTAATAAGGTAGACAGTGCAGCAACACCAGACGCAAAAAAAAGTCAATGCTAAGGAGCAAGAGGCCGCGACGAGGCCCTTGCGTTCGTAAGTGGCGAAACGGCGACGCCGGGGGGAGAGAACCGGATTTTGTGTTGAGGCGCTAATTATTATGAGATTTGTTACGGTCTTATTGACAACGGTTATGTGTTATTGCTTCACTTGGAATTACAGGCAATAAGCAATCAATGCACTTTTTATGGACGTCGTTGGATGTTACGGAGTACTTCAGTTCACTCCAATAGAAGAAAGGAAAATACGAGCAGAAGTAAAAATTAAATATTTTTCCATTTACGGTTGACACTATTAATTTTTCTTTTATCGTAGTTAAATTGTAATTGGATTCATTTTATTCGTAGTTTTATATTGAATATAAATAGTTCATAATAATAGTAATAAATCGTTAAATAGAGAAGTAAATGACAGTTTTTTTTCTGTAATATTAAAGTGCTCTTACATGATTGTGCAGATTTTGCATACACCGTACTGGACTTTTTAGTTTACGAAACTTAGCAGAGATGAAACTTGGAAGTAAAAATTGAATGAATAGATTTCATACTCGTAATTAAATAAAGTAATTACACTGAATTCGCGTCTATCCAGTCGTCTGTCCGGGATTAAGAAAATTGGCAAACAAACAACCAATAACAGTGAATGTCGAACGATTTATGTAATACTGTCCTCTATTAAGTTTTTTTTGTGTTGACATGTACTTATCTTATGATACATTATTTCACTACAATTATAAAACCCATCTAAGATTAAACTATGATTGGCCGTTTGTCGAAATCAACCGGATAGACGAGAGTCAACTGTGAGTCTTTCTTGTATGAAATAAAAGACTGATGGTTGAAACACGGAATTATTTATTTTGAAAATATAAAAGAAATTATGTTTTCGCTCTGAAACTTAATGGTTTTTTATAAGAACATGAAAACGTCTTGCTGTCAATACCTTCCTGTTAACGCATCATGAATGACTTAATTCAAAAAACTAAATACGGGATAGTAGTGCATGATGCGAAACGTTCCATGTCATTTTAAGGCATGAAAATAATCATTGCAATGTGACGGGTACAACGATATAGTGAAGAATTCGAAATCAGTCGGTAATGTGACGGTTTCATAAAACCCGAGAAAACAATTTTTTTTTTTAAATGTCTCAAAATATAATTTAGACTTGATTTTTATTGTGAGATTATACGTTATAAGGACGCAGTACATTGGTAATTTGGTTGTGGTTATCTTCAGAAACTAAAGAAAGGAGCTAAGATATATGCGGTACTCAACAGTTTTCCTAGGAATGAGCTAAATGGTCGATCTTTCCATTGAGTATTGAAAGTATCAGTTAAAATAAAAACCCAAACCCTCTCTGACCTCTTTCCCTACGATGAAATTACATTCATCATAGCAGAAGTTGGCATTAAAGCGATCACGAACTCGCACGTGTACCATTTTCAATATGACGGCCATAATATTTTTTATCTTGGACATAAAAAACAAAATAAAACTTTCTTTTACAGAAATAATTCATTTTTTCATTCGAAATAAATCATATAAGAGAATGAAACTAGGAACATATCACTGACAATATGATAAATTTACATACAAGAAAAATTGCATCATACCCAAAGATCACGAGATCTTTCCTGGAAAATTTTATGAAGGAATTCCTTCAACTATGAGTCAGAAAATTCTTCAAATTGTGTAAAGGATTATCCCGTACATTCCCACAAAAAGAACATGTGAAATAATGGTCGCAAGACTCTTCATCTGAAATCGGACGTGGCAAAATATGTTTCATCATTAGAATCTCTTTTCAGACAGATTAATTTCTAATTTTTAAATATAAAGACAATATTTAATATGATTTTTTTTGCTTTTTTCCTATCAAAAATTCTTTGTCATTCTACCTACAATGTTTTAAGAAATCTGTTTGCCGGCTGACATTCACAGAAAAAAGCAAGATAGATTGTATCAAAGAGAATTGTAGATGTCATCTACAAATTGCAATTAGTCATGTTTCTATAAAAATAACTTCTTTTTTAGCTTTATAAAGCTCAGATAAGAGAATACCGTGTCAACAAATCACACGGAAGCATCTAGATTGTCGTGAAGATAAATGACACTTACTGCCGCAACGACTAAACAACCGTTCCAAGTTATGTCTGAGTACAATCATCTACTGACGATCTTCAACGATGCAGAATGCGTCAACAGATAAGTCATCCCAATTTCACAAGCGAATTACGGTAGGATTATGTACTAGTTTTAGCTGTCGATGAGTATGAAAACTTCGTAATCAGCACAGTTATACTTTTATATTGTTGTATTTGTAAATGGGAAATGTAGGAGTTGGGTGGTAACCAGTAACTTGGCCCACGTGAAGGGATTAGTAGAAGTAATTAGTAATAGTTTCAGTTATTGATACTAGGAGGAGCTGGATAGAGGAAGGAAGGTCTGCTTTCCAGTAGTCACAGCTATATTAATGTGAAAAGCTACAATTGTCTGGCCCCAACGCGAATGAGCGACATCACTACCACCTGCTCCACCGGTGGGGCTCAGAGCAAACTTGTTAGTGTCAGATTGAAGAGATTATCTTAGAATCACACATCAGGTAAATAATATCACAGAGCATACGATGATATTAATGTCAAATTATGTGAGATAGAGAAACAATTGAATGAAATAATTTTTACATATCTAACTGATTCTTCAGTATTTATTTATTATTTATTTTTTTATGTCTTTTTGGCGAGGTTCAGGTCATGAGACCTGCTCTTCCACCTATCCATAACTTCGGAGAGGGAATTGGGAAGGAGAGATGTTGGGTTGTCGGGGAACTTTTGGTACCGAACCGACATTTGTCTGGAGTAGATGGGAAACCCCAGCTGAAAACCTCACCAAATTCGGCTGCGCAGGGTTTAACCAACCCTCTACTGCTCTGGGAAGATACCAAGCGAAGATACTACCACTAGACTACCACTGTCGGCCCACTTGTTACACCAAATTACGCATCAAGTTACAATAGCTTAAACGGCGAAACTTCGAGTTCGGTAAGCGTAGTGGTGGAGGTTTGATTCCTGCTCGGGGGATGATTACTTCACTTCAACTTCCATGATGTTACAACATTCACCCTGTAAACACGTTTTTAAAACAGTCATCGAATGGTTTGGTCCTCTTTCTTCAATATAAATCTGGTCATCCCTACACGGTTTTTTCTCCGGTTTTCCATCGGGTAGAGGCTGATGTTATAATAATAATAATTTATTAGTCTGCTAGTGAGCAATAGATAAAAAAGAATACATACATAATAAAATAATACGGTTAAAAAACAAATCATGAATATCTATAAAAAATATATATAAAATTCACACAAAAACGGAATAAAATGCTTAGAAAATTATTACACATGGTTACAGAGAGAAAGAAATTAGATTTAAGAAACTTAATTATCTACATGAGGCTCATATGGGCGTATATTCACATACATACACAAACACATTTTTGCTTACAAACAGTTACAGAAACATACACGTACAAACTCGCTAAATATACACACATATGCCATTACTCCTCCTACACCCTTAGCGTAAAAGTAATTGCTATAACATAAATAAAGAAATCAATAACTATAAAAAATAAAACCAAAATAGGGTTGCTGATACAATGGCTCTCTAGGTTTTTGCCAAGGGGCGGGGACCTATAGTAATAATTAATCTCGAATGTAGATTTATTTAATAGTTACGATTTATGAACAGTATTTTTCGAATAATGTATAGTTTTATAGTAATACGTACTTGTGAAATAACTTTTTGATTTTATTAAATATACAATTTGTTGATATTCTGTCAATTTTATAACACGCAGCTAACTATTTTTATAGTACCTTGATCGGAATTGATAGGATGGTCCCTTGCTTGCTTCCGGAGAGAAAATTATTTTATTGTTCTCCGCGTGTACATATGCAGTTTGGTACTGCTTTATTGACAATAAATGTATTATTATTATTATTATTATTATTATTAATCCAGAGCAGTCCACGTTTATGTCTGTCAGAACGTGCGCGTATCTACATTAAACAGAATGAGCCAATAAGAAGGATCACCTCAAATATCAGTTAAACAGACAAAGATATTGAAGTGAAATTTTCTTTAAGATACTTCATGAAAGAGACTAATCAATTGTCGTATTAAAATGATTTGTAATTCTTTTAGCTGCACAAATTGACGCCGATTGCTTTTAAAATGATATGTATTTTTTCAGAAGAGCCATTAAGCCCAAGAAAAGTCGAAACAACCACATATGAATAAGAAGATATTTATTCAATCATAAATTAACAAATTCAAATTTTGTTAGAAATTCTAGCAGTTTTCTCCAGTATGTAATAGCTAGCACAAGTAGAAAATAAAATTTAAATTTACGTCTTGAACAATTTATTCTTGAATTAGGCGGCTCACTGCAGCAAGTGAGTTCTCCGAAGCTCTTATAGGACGAAATAATTAATTTACTTTAGTTCAAAATATATTCTTTTCTAAAGGAAACAACATACATACAAAAAATGAAATTCTACCGAACCAATAAATTTCTTTACAAAGAAAAAGTACCAGATAATAAACGACATTTACTCTATATAATTGACACAAAGAAATTGATGTTTAGGTTAAGGTTTCCATTGACGGCATATTAATAGAATAGCGTGTGAAATATAAAAACAGAAAAAATACAACAATTGTTTGCAGTTTACATGATCGTATTTTTACTAGTTTGTTGGCCTTATTGAAGTACTTCTAACAGGTCCTCTATTTGAATTTGGTAAAAAAGTCAAAACTTTGTTTTTTGAGTACATCAATGTTTCGACAAATTTTAATTTCATGGTAGCTGATTAAAGATTTTCGGACCTAGAAAGACAAAAGAGTTTTTAAATATTTTTTGTTGGCTTTACGCCAGATTAAAAGATCCTGAGCTGTTATTATATAGAGAATATAGTATATACAATTTATAGAATACACAAATAACAACGGAGTAATAACCACCAATATTTACATATTTCGTAAAGTCAACAAAAGAAATGAGAAAAAGTTAAGCGATACAATGGGAGACCTAGACCAGTAGTGAGGAGAGGTCCCCCACTTCCCATTCGCGTGACCAAATTCGCGGGGCTGTTATACTTTTATATGTTACCTCAATTCATCTCGAGTGACAATGGAATTAAACGATTTTTAAATAAACTACTCCACATCAAGTCATTATCAAGAACTTAATTAAATAAAAATCTCATCATTTCAATTAGAAACGGTAATCATATTCTTCTTTTTACCAAATGCATTTAATTTAACTCACCCAATTACGGAGTTTAATGCAGCGAAACCAATTCGGAATCCTTTTTTATTCTCAACTCCGCACCACAAAAAGTAAATGAATGTTTTGATGTCAGAGTTTTTACATCGTATTTTAAAATCGAGAAAGCATTTCAATTCTCTGCAATCGAAAATTGGACTTCTATTTTTATTTATTATCTGAATTAATTTAGAGGAAATAAGTGCTATTTCTGAGAGATTTTCATTTCCAAATTGACTTATTGTTTAGCTTAATTGCATACCTTGTTTTAGATGAATTAAAAATAAATCCTGTAATGATCTGATTGACAGACTCACTATACTAAATAAGTTCGAGAGAAGCTTGAAATCATCGTGTACTGCACACCGTGTGAAGTTGAAAGCAAATTGACATGTCTGCATTTGGTTATGACAAATCTATGACATGCCGGTTGGTTGTTCAAATTCACACTTTGATTTGCGAACGGCTGTCGAATGCATAATTCCTGTCAGTCCTGTTAGCAGTGCTCAGCACGAGAATTTGCTCGGGAGAGAGGAAAATTAACACAGACCTGATTACAAACGTGTACGCCAGATAGAGGGATCGACAAACAAAAGAAATCCATACAGAACTAAATTACTTCACAGGGATCCAACGTAACTCGATGAAATCTTCAAGAAATTACTCTAAAAAGCTCTATCATATGACGCTGTGATGAACAGTAGCGAAATACAAAAATTCATAAAATAACAGAAAACCGAAAATATCGAACATTGATTTCGTTAGGGGAGAAGGGTGCTACGCTTGTAACGTGACTTCTGAAAAACATTAATTAACATTATGTTAATTATTTCTTTAATTACGAATTTCAGTTACTACTGAAATCAAGTTATTGATTATAAATATCATATCATTATTCATGTATTGCACAACATGCATACGTTACTGTCTTCGTAAAGTTATATAAAAGAGTTTGCGTTCCTAATCGATTTCATGTCTCTCGAAGCAAACAAAAAGATTCATCATCCCACATCTTTGCGTGTGTCATATAAATGACTAGAATATCGATTTTGCGTCACATCTATTTGTCTAATGTGAATAGAGAAATTTTCAAGTCTGACGTTGAAAAAATAACGATATCTTCTTATCTAGATTCCAGAAAGACGAGAATTCCACCATACATAATTGCGTAAGATTCCACTGGTAAAAAAGAAAAGAAAATAGAACAAATATTGAAAATAAGAACGAGATTTCTTTTAAGGTACGTAAATAGCATTTAATAAATCGCTCAAATCAGTTCCAGTGACATAAAGAGAAAATATTTAAGCCCCTGTATAAAAGCTAGAGGTGTGTATCCAGTGCAAAAAGTTGACGTTATTGAACGCAATTTCTTTCGTCCAAACCTCGTACATACTAAGAAAATTATTCATTTCGCTCTACTTGAGTTTGGAGACTGCAAGAATGTTCAACAAAACATAAATTTGTCAAAATGTATCAGATCGTATCGCCCGACAAAGTTTACTCTAAATGGACACGAGAAAAAAAAGATACACACATACTTTCAGAACAGAAAATTCGTAGATCAAATTTTTTTGGATATATTCTTCGGTTATCGCTGGAGTTCACAAATTTTTTAATTTAACCAATACTTTGGTAGAAACATTAACAGAACGTACTTCATAAGTGTAAGGAGATAACTATGAAAAAGAATTTGACCCCTAACGTATTCAAATAATGTGTTCTTAGTGTTTTGGTGATTAAATAATAAATCAGTGTTGTTATTTATATAAATTTCATTTCCTCGCGTTAAATATAACGCATTTAGAAAATAAATCATATTTGCCTTGATCATAGTTCACCTCCTCTTGAACTCAGAGCAAAATAACATATATTGCCATGGAAAGTGCATAGCTTGCAAAATGACCCGCAAAATAACTTTTATCGCAAGATGTTTATATTTAAATTGTGAATTAATATGTAAGAATGTAAATGTAAGTGTAAGAATGTAAAGAGTTTTCAAATAATTCACACGAAGAAACTAAATATGTTTGCTTGTGAAGTACGTATCATACATAATTGTTTCATCATATACTAATACTCATAACTCATACTTTTTATTCACGTACAGTTGTAACTCAAACATTACCACAGACGCCTGTTTAATAGAAATCGCAGAGAACGCGGCAAAACAAACCATGACAGCACGAGAGACCGGAGAACAAAAGAAATGGCAATCACTACACATTCCTCAATTGTGGTTGAGGAAATAATTTGTTGATAGTATAGTGTGTAAAAGGTTTTCATGCCTTAAAAATCTCAATACATTCAGTTTTTATAGTTATGTAAAAATGACTACGGTATTAAAGATAAACTCATATGTCATATATATTTATTTGAAGTATCAGTTACTCGTGGGGTACATCTTTCGTAATAAATGCAATGAATTCAGAACTTATCAAAATTTAATTATTGCAATAAATATTCAATGTATTTAATCTACACACAAATATTTTTATTAAGATTATTTTTATCAATCGTACATAAAAGGAACAAAATTATTTTAATTAAAGAGATAAAAGTTACTATATTATATGTATATATATAGCTTTAAGTTCATTGTTTCCTTATTTTTGAAAAATATATTTCAACTAACAGTACCATGTGAAGTCATTTAAATATTGTTTAATATACAATTATATTATAAACACCAATTATGAAGGAAATGGATCTAGACACTACATACTTACGACAAAATTCCGGGTTATATCATATTTATTTTTCCATTTACGGTTGATGCTATTATTGTTTCTTTTGTCGTAGTTAAATTGTAATTGGACTCATTTTATTCGTAGTTTTATATGGAATATAAATAATTCATAATAATAGTAATAAATCGTTAAATAAAGAAGTAAATGACAGATTTTTTTCTGTAATGTTAAAGTGCTCTTACATGATTGTGCAGATTTTGCATACACCGTACTGAACTTTTCAGTTTACGAAATTTAGCAGAGATGAAACTTGGAAACTAAAGAGGCTCGCGGGATATGTTACATATCAATTAATTTAACGTTTCGAATGTTTTAGGTATTTTAATTATTAAAATTAAAAGCAAGACAAAAATAAAATTTAATTTAGAGTAATATTATATTTGTACATTAACTTTCGGTAACATATATGAAATAATGATTCAAATATGTTCTTCATCTCATCAGTAAATTAGTAATAAATAATTTATCCGGTCAGATTAAGCAGATAGCTGATTTTTATTAGAACGTAAAAGATTATTGTCGAAAATTTATTCTAGAAAACTATCAATATTAAATGAACATAAGTAATTAATTAATGATACGTTGGCAATTAAAACATGTCACAAGTAGACATAAATCCTTACACAACACACGAAACAAATTAAAATATTAAAACATTTGGTACATTTGTTTCGGTACTATATTACTACGTTTCGGTACTACATTTGTACCATCTTCAGATGAAACGCATATCTGAGCTAGTTGTCAAATCATACTGTTCAGTTCGACGTGTATGAGTTTCAATATTTTAACATGTTTCGTGTGTTTTTAAGGATTTATGTCTACTTGTGACATGTTTTAATAAAAATCTGTTGTCTGTTTAATCTGATGATGCCAATACTATTATTCATGTATTGTGTTTTCTAACAATAGTTTCGTATCGTCGTAGAGGCGAATCGGTGAACTTCATCCCATCCAACGAACGCATCCTAAGCGAACTCTCGGGGTGTTTAGCGTCAATGGACAGTGAACTGTCACCCAGCGTCTCGTCGCAGTCTCTCTACAAAGTCCATTAGCATTAAAGAAGAAGTGGGAGACTTCGACGTCGATGACGCAGTCGGCTGCGACGCGACGTTCACAGAGACAACGACGTGCGAATCAGGAGAAGCGAAGTTAACAGCTTCGACGGATAAAGTATAATAATAATAAGTCAAATATTTTGTACTTTCGAGCATTCTCACTAACAACAATTCACAACAGACCCGATACAATCCTTTGGAAAAGAAAAGAATCATAAGTGTATCTCATCCATTTTGCTGTCGTAAATTACAACAATCTAGAAAAAAACAAAGAACAACAAAATATCAAAATACCAAAAACTAGTCTTCGAAGTAAAAAAAAAACTCTGGAATGTTCAAGAAGTGATCATAGTGCCTATCCTTTTATCTACCCTATGACTAGTACCCCAATCCCTGGTCGACTCCATTAAAAAACTCAAAATCAACACCAATATAATAAGTAGATTGCAACACAGCGTCCTTCTGTCCTCAGCCCACATTACCAGAAAGTTCTTGGACCTGAAATAGATTCTTCTTCCCAGCAGAACTTGATTTAATAATCCATCGCTGAGAGAAAAATTAACATAAGTTGAGAGAACTAAATAATAATAATAATAATAATAATAATAATAATAATAATATAACTCATCGGAACAGCATACATTCTAAGAAAGGTGTAAAATTACTCAACATATTTCCTCCTCAGAGAGCTGGTTGTTCTTTGGAGCAAATACGAAATATTAATATATCATTTAAGCCGTGCAAGAAGGGATAATAATAATATAAATTTATTCCTTTTCAAAAATATGAACAATAAACTTACAAGATATAAATTGGAATATGTTTGATGATAAATGATTTATTTCCAATAAGTAATTACTTTGCAAATATATGAAGATTATTTGGAAGTTGGCTGACCAATTTTTCTGGAAATGCGACCAGGAAATAATTGAAAAAAATAAAATTAGTATTGACTCCAGAATTAAAACTAAAAAAACAAAACAAAACAAAACAAAAAACGTCGCCATCTGCGGTATATGTACGTATATTAAATGAACATATATAATTAATTAATGATACGTTGGCAATCTTAGAGCAAAAATAAATCTTTACTACCAATTATACACAGAGAAAATACGAGTTACATGAAGAAAAACAAAAACAAAAAAACTTAATTAAAATATCTATCTAAATATACTACATAAACGAACGGAATGAAATTAACATTCAATAACTAAAGTTGAAAGAAATTAACATTCTGTCCGACAACATGAACGTACGATTTTATTTGCAAAACCATTTTATTAACTTATATAATATGGCAGATTCTACTTTGCTAGTTGTGAGAAAGTTTCACTCGATTTCAAATTTAGCCTAAACAATGTTTACAGGAAGTCAAAACAGTAATGAATAGTAATGATAAAGCACAATGGAGCATTGCGTAACTCGTGCACAATTTCCTACGAATATTGTTTATTCCAGCATAGTCAGACGCGTCAGATCAGTCAATTGTTAGGACTGAAGAAGTCAAGACATCCTTTCCAAATAAATGAGTGAAGTAGATTCTTTTCTCGACATAATTTTTTAATAAACCCAGAAAAGAAAAGGGGAAATATGAAATAATAGGAAATCATTTACACATTTTTTAATGCTCTAAAAGTACGATACTTTGTTTGAGTGATTTACTCCTTTCGGTTACCCAGAAAAGGAACAATATTTTTCTGGGGCATTTGCATATTAATGCATTTGATGATTTCATAATGTACGATCAAAAAAGCAGTTACAAACTGCGTATGACCACGCGGAGAGCAACTAAGTAATTTACTCGCCAGAGAGAAGTAAGAAACCCGAGAGGAAACATGGGTTCGAACCCCACACCTGACACCTATGTCGCGTTTTCGGGTCCGTGTCTAACTAATTGGCCGAGCGAAGGGACCCGAGCGTGACCTTCAGACGCGGAGAACGTCTGGCTGAGGAGAGGGACCTCATTAAGGGAGAGGGTTTCCTAAGTGGAGAGGTGGGGTGAACCCAGTGAGACTCAGTCTGAGATGAAAACCCTTTTAATGTTTACTCACACATGACGGTTATGGTTGCAAAGCATGCGTCAGGTCAGAGTGGTTCCAACAGTTGTCATC
Source organism: Laupala kohalensis (assembly GCA_002313205.1). Taxonomy (NCBI): domain Eukaryota; kingdom Metazoa; phylum Arthropoda; class Insecta; order Orthoptera; family Trigonidiidae; genus Laupala; species Laupala kohalensis. The sequence goes on from NNCF01130416.1 coordinate 299,194, forward strand.
CTTCGTCGGCTCCAGGCGGCAGAGAGAGAGAGAGAGAGAGAGTGACGGAGACGAGGGTTGAACCCACGGCAGTAGTGGCCTTAATAGTTAAGGAACTATTCGGGAGCCATCAAAGTGTCCCCTATGGGGGTCGACTGAGACGTAGAAAAGGTGGGAGTGACGATGTAGAACACCGGCGTCCCCTGTGGGGGTCAAATCCGGGTGCTCGGGTAGTGTGCACTCTCTCGACACACGGTCTACTCCACAATTTGCGTCTGCGAGCCGTCTCCTTAAATGTTTTGATATGCTGTCTCAAAATTGTCACCCGGCCTCATGACCCAGTTCCTGCGCAACGAGCCACTTCGTCTTCACGACACCATCAATTCCGATCAAAGGGTCCAAAAACAACGGCGGATAACTGCGCCCTAAGGAAGAACCATGACATGTATCTCACTAAATATATAAAAAAATATTAAGTTACTTTTTTATAATATCTATGGAATATTTAACAAATGTCATTATTCAAGATTTTATAACAGCGCAATTATCTAACGAATAAATACTAATTTATTATTTCGAATATATTGCAAATAAATCGTAACTGTCAAAATAACAAAAATTATTTCTCTCCATTTAACAATATCGTTTTCAATTAAGGGGGCTCAATGGTATGTATACCTACGGTATTTTATGCCCACGGTAATGTGAAAATTGTGACGGACCTGGAATGGAACCCGGGACCCACGTTGTATATGGACTTCGGGAGTAGAGGAAACGGTAGCACACTTGCCGCAAAAGCAGGAACCTCCCGGTTTCGAGTACCGGTCCGTGGACGATGCTAACATCCCTCCCCGAGTAGGTACTCGGAATTTGAGAGTTAAAAACGTATTATATTTTTTTCTAAATTTAGATCAAACTTCTAAATAAAGATCATAATAAAAGAAATCTAACAGTATTTTAATGGAAATAATTGAAATTAATTACTTTAGTAAGCAATTAAAATAATATATTTCCTTGTTATTTTAATTCTGATATATCCCCAGATATCGTTCAAAGCAGCAAGATTTCTAGTTTTTTAACCTCGAGAGAAATTAACTTTCCCCTAAAATGCGCTAGGTACAGGACGGGGAAAATACTCACGACATGTTACACACTAAGTTACAGCTTAAGATAGGTTATTTTTCTTATTCCACTCTAGACCATGTAAGTGCGTGTCTCAGGATTATTCTATTTCTCGCATGAAAGAATTTCGGGAGGGTATTTCGGAGAAAGCTTAGTCTTGTTCCACATTTCTGCATAAACAAGTCTCCTTCCCATTGCACGGTTTCCTTTACTTTCTTATATAGGAAATCGAGAGAAATTATAGTAACAGTGAACTATTTGATTATAGGATTTTGATGGATACATCCGATTCTATAGTATCCCTGATACTGGGAAAGATATTTGTAAACAAACTTCTTAAGCCATGTTGCGATACATTTTATCGTCCGCGTCAAAAACGATGACAATAGTAAAGTATGAAATCATGATTATATGCAACTTGTAAAGTTCAACATGGAACTTTTGTTATAAAACACACAAAGAATTGACGTATGNACTTGTAAAGTTCAACATGGAACTTTTGTTATAAAACACACAAAGAATTGACGTATGTGTGTACTCATATTAAAGTGTATGAGAGAGAAAATAACGTACAATCGCCCTGGATTATAGGAAAGAAAATTGTAAAAAACGCCATTTACGTATAAGATTAAAAATATGAAGAATAAGTAGAATGTCTCGAAATGTCCCCTAAATTAAATACATTTTTTTGATACTCTGATGATATTATAACAATACGTTGCTAACTATTTTTACAAGCTTTTATTTAACTTCACTCGTTAGTTCGTATGTTTGGGTCAAAGCTAGGAACTGAATTTTAAACCAGTTCTCATCAACCGAGGGCGACCCGTGGCATAGTGCCTAGCGTACTCGCCTTCTACCTCGACTTGGTTCAAACCCTGTCTGATCCAAGTAGAATTCGCGGTGGTGCACGAAGAGGTTTTCGCGGCAGGTTTTGTCGTTTTCCCTGCCATTCATTCCACCACAACATTCACTCATCATCATTTTACCTCATTCCCATGCCATTCTTGTCATCTGTCATAAGGAGGTCGTCTGAAAACAGGCGGTGGTCGTGTGCAACGACCAGGGTTCAGAGGAAACTCAACGCGGTGTCTCCGAAGCAGCAAATGCTGTAAGAAGTCCTCTACATTATGACACGATATCATCAACCGATTGAAGAAACAATTATGACACGATATCATCATCAACCGATTGAACTGCAATTTGGCATACATATACAAACCCTCCGACTGTGCAATATTATGATTTCTATTTCCAATAAAAACTTCTAAAAAGGTTTTTTTCTTAATAACGATTTTATTCTGAGGTACCTCACGGTGAATTATTTCTGGGGAACTTCCCCTGAAATACAAGCCGTCCTTCTCACACAAGTAAGTACAACACATTGCATAACCTACGCTTTTCATTTTAACTCCTTATCTTATTTCAATCGTAATAAAATAAATACATCGACAAGTACGTACCAACCAGTCACTGTTCAATGAAATTAATTGGTTTATTGGTTAATCCATTTTTATGAACATTTCGCGTGACAAGCTTTTTGAAAACAAATAATTCAACATAAAATACTAAATTATTTTCCACGATAAAGATAGTAAGTAAGTCTATTTCTATTATAATCCACTGATGTGAAATGCATGGAGGTATTAGCATTTGACATTGCATTACTTTATTAAAATATTAACTTATCTTATTCGTTTTAGTACACTGCTTAAATATAAGTTTGTTTCTAAAAGGTTTTTATTTATTATTCTTGTCCTTAAAGTGTGTTAAAATGGTAAGTCACGCCTCTGTCTTAGGGTCCTTGATCGGAATTGATGTGATGGTGCTTCCGGAGAGTAAATTAGTTTATTGTTATTCACGTGGTCATACGCAGTCTTTAGCTGGTTTATTGACAATAAATTTGGTATTGTTAGAAAATTAATAAAACATTAAATACAATTTAAGACCACGCTGAAAACAGAGAAATACGGTTTCTCTTGACAGCTACCAATACAAACAAGGATATAAATCGGTCCATCGATATCGTCCTCACAAATTGACCCATTTCGATTCCTATATCAAACGTAGTTCCGACCTGACCCAAATGATTTTATAACGATCCAATTTACGATTGAGTATGGCTTCGCTATTCAAAGCTCGGATGGATGTTGTTGCTCTCTTCGCTTTACTAGCCAAGCGACCAAGCAATCAATCCTTAGATTGCTCTTACGCAAACAACTCGCAATTAGTAATCGCAAACGATTCAAGAAGTTTGATCACCAATAATTGAAGATAGAGGATCTTGAATCATACTAATCAATTTTGGGTTCAACGTCCGTTTAATGTAATTAAATAGAAATTAATTTCTAATCATTACATCAGGGAACTCTAGAAAAGATAATTTCACAAATAAAACGAAACATGGTGACGTGAAAAGAAGTGGTGACATTAGTGAGGTCGCAAGAGTAATCGGTGTAAGGGATGGGTGATTGGAAATGCAAACACCATCTCTCATAGTCATAATTAACTGAACAGAAAATTACGTTTAAGGCTTTAAACAAACTTCGAAATGGTAGATCTTACAGCTAAAACGTTTTTGAAAATATCCCTTTTTATTCCGACAAACCTAACTTGTTCGTCCGGGACAAAACGCGTCGCAATAGACAGAACTACCGATGTTTCGACCATCTTGCTGTGGCCATTTGAAGTCATGATGTTTTTCTTTCTTTAAATGTTTCTGTTCACTACTAGCTTGGATTCAGCTGCTTCTTTCTCATAATTCAATCAACTAATAGTAATTTCTCCCGTGTACATATTGGCTAATTGGATAGAGTGCTCAGCTCCTGATTGGAGGGTCGTTAAGGTCATTTTTTCCCCGTGTATTCGTTGAGCCCATCATGTCCTTACGGACCTCAACTTGACCAGTACCCCTCAGAGCCCCAGTATAGGTCATAGAATTTCATTCATACCTTGGAGTACAGATTTACTCCGTGGCCTAATCAGTCTATTTAAAATTAGTGCAGGGTTTATCGAGCCGCCAAAGAGTCCGGAGTGTGATTCTGTCCACATATCTTCCTTGCGACCAAGAAAAAGAAAAAAATCTGAGGTTTGCTCCAGTCAACTTTCCAACTATAACTCATAACAAAAAAGATGTAAGCATACATGGAAAAATACATATATAGGATATGCGAAATACGCATATATGGAAATATTGCAGCTTTGCGACATATTACGTTACGTTTCAGAATTATTTTACGATCAATTTAAGGGTCATTGTACTAAAACATTCAGCGAACTTTTGTGAAAATTTGAGTGACACTTTACGGTGTTACACAGTAATATTTTATTGCAAATTACCGCGACATTCTGCAGCAAGTTTCGCGTACATTTTTCGCCAACTTTTTTCGACTTTTTGCGACATATTTCATCATATTTACATAAAACCATTTCTGTTGAGGCCTAATCAGGAACACGTACTCTTTGACATGTTGACAACACCAAGCGCGTATACAGGAGCAGAATATTTCCAAAATGCAATTCATCGTATCACCTACAATTGTCATCCTCATATGGAAATAGAAAAACAAGATCATTAATTCAAACTTCATCATAATATATTTTCATTTTCATATACGCGTATGTTCGACGTCATGATCTGTGGACAGGGACAACTTGTCAAAACCTAGCACACTTACTCATTCGCCACATCCAATAAGTTTATTAATAAGTGAATCATATAAATGTGAATTAACATGAAGGCCACTTAGGATGAGATAGAATGAAATTTGTATACCCAGAAATAATTTACATTATCATTAAATTAAAAAATAAACCTCGATTTGCATGAACAGGTCATTTTTGAGTACATTTTCATCGCTCAATGTAGGAAATAAAATGTTTCAGACGATAAAGAATGTAATAAACACGGTCCAAACGCATGAAGTCCATTTCAACGTCATCGCAACAGAAGACTGGCGTTTATATCGCACTTCGTTTCCATGACGAATCTGGTCTCTGACCTAGAACCGACTAGAGACGTTTTATGATCCGTGAGTTAAAGCGACGCTGGGTCGGAATGAAGATATATTTACTAGGCGTAATGCGCGAGTCGATAATCTGGAACGACTATTTTCAACATGGCACAAATGAATTGCATCCACAGACAGATTCACGACCAGCACCCAAGCAGTCTATTCTCTCATTTTTTTCCTCATTAATATTCATCAGCAAAATAAATAGATCAATTATAATTCATAACCTATTTTTGGATGATCACAATATATTTTTGTTTTATTTATAACAACATTTTGACTCCATTGGGGTCATCTTCGGGTGAAAACAGAAACATCCAAAATTATCATAGCAAAGAACAATTGAACATTGATATTAAACATAAATATTAACTTAAAAGATGTTTATAAACAGCAGAAATAACTCAAAATTTACTTATTTATCTTGATCATGTGATGGACGTAAACATTAGGACCAATCAGCAAACATAATTAACAGGCATGCTATTGTGATCCAAGGAAATTTATATGTGCCGTATGCAAGATATTTAGGAAAGACGAATTTAAAAATAAAGAAACAAAAATTGCAATTATTAATACACAATTTTTTTTTATTTTGTGAGATTATATGCAACTAATGATGTGATAGGGTCAAATCATTTCGTAAGAAAATAGTTAATTTGAATTCACGAAGTTTTTTCGCATTACATTATGTGAAAAGAATTAGGACATTTAACATTTAACACCAAAGGTAAACTGGAGTTTAGTGTTTTATATAGCATATTTCATAACGAAATTTGGGTATTATATATTACATTATATGACTAGTAAAATTATTTTATGAATTTCATTGAGTATTCGTATTTTACCTATCCAGGAATTTTCGAAGAAAATGATACATTATTCCATCAGTTCTTGAATTACAGTATTCGGAAATTCAGTGAACGAAAAACACACCCATCATTAACTAAATTATTACCAATTTATTTAACGATAGAGGGTAGCCCAAGAATAGGCATCCAAATGTGTCCCCAGCCAAATGACATTGTCCCTTTGCGTATAGATATTTACTGATAAAAACGTGATTAATAATGATATTTTATCTTTCCTTGAGTTTGGTATTGTTTCCTACACTAAAAAATGGTGATTTCCGGTTTTTTATTTTTTAAATGAATTTAAGCCAAAAATTAACTGATCGTACAAGTCGCTTAAATGATAAAAAACTCATATCTAACTAAAAATATCTTTTATAGTGGTTTTTATAGTATATGGCCGCGATAAAAGTCCAAAAATATACCAAATAATGTAAAAAAAAACATTCCAAATATCGGTTCGGTTCCACAAGTTCCTCGGCTATCCAATCTCTCTCCTTCCAAATCATGATTAGGTGGAAGAGCAAGTCTCATGGAGAAATAATCTCGCGATAAGACAAATAAATAAATAATTTAATGAGATCTTCGGCTGGAATGTCACTAAAAATTCACTTACGTCCAGTTATAATTGCCTTACAAATACACACGAACATTCTTTCAAGGTTTAATTTGATCGTGTTTTTATTTCGGAAGTATTTGATTACTGAAAAAGTTTTCTCGCTGTCGCAGACGTTTGAAGGGAACTCTGTATTGGAAAAGGCTTGGATATATTTATTGTCTTCTGTTCCAAATGACTGTTTTCCTTCTTATCGAACTAATATTCTGACGTCGAGAATCTACAATGTAAGGAAGGAGTAATTTTTCTTCCCATACCGAAAGGAACAAACGACACTGAAACAACATAATAGAGCGAGCACAACGATAAAGGACACTCTTAGGGTGTCTTGCGATAAAATCACTCGTCCACTAATATTCCAACGACAGAAGCAAAGTTGCGATCAAAACAAACGATTAGGTGGATTTTTGTTTCGGAGGAGTAGAGGATCCTTATCCACTCTCCTGAAATCAAAACAAAGAAATAAGTTTGAAATAAATGCTCACTCCGTCGTTAAAATGTATCACCTAGAAAGGAATTACAAAAAAAAATGTGTCAAAAGAACGGTAATTACGACATCCTCAGACTAAGTAACAGTAGAACACATCAATCACATCAATCACATTTAACAGTTCCACGATTCAATCTCGAATTAAGCTCGTAAAATATTACCAGTTGTTTCACCGTAGGAGAATAAATTCATTGGCTATTAAAATCTATATAAGACGTGAGTGAATACATATATTGTAACATATTTTGATGAAATTTTGAAGAAAAAACAATCGTGGAATAAACGTGGAATTTTAAAGTGTCTCACATACAGATGAGTAAAGTGAACTTCCGAAGTTGTAAACACAGAAAAACGTTGTTTTATTTGTTTAGAAGAAAGAACATTCGTAATGCAGGTCACTACTACTGTTTTGCTTTCTGTTTTGGGAGCGAACTTTTCCCTTAGTGAATAATATATCTTTCTCCTACAATCTCAGCTCATAGTAGGAAGATCCTTGAAGAACGATGAAAATCCCCAGAGAGAACTTCGGCTGTGGTGGTCAGTGGTATTAGAGTGTGATGTCACCACTTGTGGCTTTGGCAAAAATAACATGCACCAGTTCTTGGATGACTCAAGACTCTTATCCCATACACCAGTACATCACTCCGTCTCAAACGTCCATTGAACTGGTACGTATAGCACGTGGGCAACAGAAAAAAAAACTTCAAGCATATGTAATGACAACAAATGAAATAAAAAAAGAAATTTTTTGCTCATGTTGTGGCCTGATTAGCGGGAGGGTTTTCCGCGAGTTTAACCCAGGTTCGATTCCCGGAGGGGTCCCAAGTATTAATTGTTTTTCACTGAAAAGTTTCAGGTCCTATGACTAACGATAGCTGTGTTATTATATCCAGTACCTTATTCCCATGTCTTTCCCAAGTGTCACGAGGGCAAAGCCTGTGCTGGGTCTCAGAAACACACGCCATCGTTGTTGGACAAAGCGAAAATTTTGTAAATAGATTTTACGAAAAATAAATGTGTGTAAAACAAGCGCAGTGATTATGTTTTTTTCCTAAGGGGAAGGGGAGTCCAAGGTTCCATATTTCTCTTTCCCAAACAATCTGATAAACTTGCAAAAGTCAAAAAGTATGTATCAAGATTGCTCGAAACTATAGTTTTAACTCGATTCGTACAATTTCACACCGAGCACTCATCAGAAACACATCTTGCTCACCGACAGACCGAACTCCGTGTTTTGAATCCTATCTACATAAATAAAATACACCCCCTCCGTGGATTCACTTTTACCTTGCACGAACAACAAATCTCTGTATATATCGATATACTTTTGAAATACCTCTTTACAATACTTAACGTGCAATTTCGCTCTTTGCCACCTTGCCTGCAACTGCGTCCTTTTAAGGTTCTCTTTTTTTACTTTTCTTCTCTTACTATTTATTTTGAGATTTTTGTCACCATCTTTTACATATAGTAATCTTCGTTTATTATTTCTGACAATTGACCAATTTCTGCAACATAATCTTGATAGTAAATAAACTTTATTGTCAAAAAAGCAGTTGCAAACTGCGTATGACCACTGGGGGTAATAAACTAAGTTATTCTCCGGAGAAAAGCATAGGACCATCCTCTTAATTCCGATCAGTGACCCATGGGTAGTCGCGGGTTTAATATTTATAAAAGAAATTATTTAATAAATATATAATGTTATCCATTTATTATTCCAAAATGAATTATTATTATTATGAGCAGTAAAAATTCGAGAATAATATTGCAAAAGTATTAATGACATTCCCGCCAAAGGAAACCCCGTCACTACCCGGATGAAATCCGGAATAAAACTCGGACCGGGATGGGTTTTACTAATAATCAGCCTTTATTTCAATTAATTCACTTACTATACATCATTAATGCCGTTAAAGTTGCAAATAAAACCTCCAAAGGCATGAAAGCGGAGTTGATCAGAATTTGGGAACAAATAATCTCAACACCAATGAATTTTCTTCCATGCCTTCTTCGTTTTCTGTTAACCTATTAATTATACCGTTCCACTACTTTTCGGGGGTTTATATGGTAAGGGTATTGGAGTTCACCTGTGGGTCACCCTTAAACATATCTAGAAATAGGAATTACTCATGTTAGGCTACTTGTTTTGGTTTTTTAGTCAGGAGATTTTTTTACTTACAGCGGAAAACATACCATAAGGAATATGAATTTTCAAATTAATAAAATTATCATATCCAAATCTCTTTCTATCTATACTTATCATGTATACATGGAAGATGAATTCCACATATATTGTACGGATATAAAAGAATATACATTATTTATGAATATTTTTAAACGACTGTCATGAACAAATAATTATTTACATCTTTACCACCACAAACAAAACCATATTCTCACTTAATACACTTTAAAATTTATAAACATACAGAAATAAGAACTAAAAAAATAACAAGAGATAAGGGTACAATTAAACAATATATATTTTGNCATGAATTCCACATATATTGTACGGATATAAAAGAATGCACATTATTTATGAATATTTTTAAACGACCGTCATGAACAAATAATTATTTACCACCACATACAAAACCATATTCTCACTTAATACACTATAAAATTTATAAACATATAGAAATAAGAACTAAAAAAATAACAAGAGATAAGGGTACAATTAAACAATATATATTTTGACCTAAATACTGAACAACCTTTATCTCATCTAATAAACGAGGTCAACAGAAACATGGAATTTAAAAATTACATTAGGAGACTATTAACATACGTACAACGAACGTATTCAACATGTATTATTTATTAATTTCGAGACGTTCACTGCACCACATTGGAGAAAGTGAACTCCACAAAGAGAATGATGTCAGAGCTACAACGAACCTCCCAAAATGTTCCCGGAAGGCAAATGTTTCCTCTCCTCCCACGCAGTTTGTAAGGTCGTAAAAATTTAAAAGGCGATGTCGAAAGATGAATGCATCAAGATGCGAGCAGTTTATCTGAGCAACTCATATGGATGCTGTTGGACGCTGCTATCTTGATTTTATGGAGCATTTTGTGTGTGTGTTTGAGTGATGTCATTCAGGATGTTGTATTCGAGCAACGAACCGATGTAATCGTCTTGTTTGCGATATCATCGAAACGGTTTTAAGGGGAATGCAGATGCGGTTTAAGTACCCACTTACGGTTATTTTTCTCCTTCTATTTTCATCGGTTCTTTTCATCCACGTAGTCTAGGAATGATAATTGTGCTCTTATTGCCTTTATATATGTTGAATCGATCAGTCAGATTATTGAACATATTTATGAGGATATTTCGATATAACTTATTATTCTTAGGATAATAAATTCTCTAGATTTAAATCTAACGGTTAAATAAAACTTGCTTTTATGCGATTAGACTACTTTAATTATAATTCATGTTCATTTATTACAAATAAATTTGTCTAACGCGGAAAATTACAAACTTTCATCCAACAACAGTACGCCACTAATAACTTGTTAGCAGAATTAAATATTTCCTGAACCCTAAAACTATAGAATTCTTGGTACGAGAAACACAGAAATGATAATTGGTGCGATGTCACTTAGCACCCACTAAATTGAACTTCATATGCATTGAACAATATTTGCTTTGTCTGTATTGGCAAGTGCTGGATAGGTATCTCGTTCTTTCCTTTAGGGTCAATATCCCGACTTTCAAGGAAATGGGCTCGAGAAAGTTAGCAGACCAAAAACATTATTCTTAAAACCAACTTTGGTAACGGAGATTCTCCTACTAATTCTTTACATGACGTAATTCGTAACATATTTCTTTATCATTTTCGTACTGCCATTAATTTATTTTCATTTAAATTCATTTCACGATAATTTTATCACTTAAATAAATACAAAACGTATTACTAATAAAGTGTACCATATTTTTTTGTACAGTAATCCGAGATATAATTTGTAATCTGTTATGGAATCAAATGGAAAGAGTAATATTCGTAGGGGCGTGCAAGGCAATTTTTCTAATTCATCTCTGACACACCGAAAAGGCAGGAAGAGTTCTATCCTAAAATGGCAACGCATCGTAAAAACCAACAGCCTACCTCGGTTACAAGGAACGGTGCACTTCAATCTTCCGGCAAGCTACGAATTCCTACCGCACGCCGCTGCCCGATCATTTTCTACCTGCCCAGCGGGCCGACGACTTCCACGATGCAAGGCCACCACAAAGAGCGCGAGGGTCGGGCACGCGCGGCGGATGTTCCTTAAGAAATCTTGTGCACTTGTGCCCACGCTCCTTACGGTGGTTCTACGCTGTGAGCATACAAAAATAAATAAATAAATGGCCGATCCTGGCCCGGTTTTTTTATTTTCGGTTTTCCTTCGTGTAGTGGCGAATTTTCCACGGGCGGCAATGTCATTAATTCTTTTGTTTTATTATCCCGAGTTTTTACTGCTCATAATATCTACAACTCATCTTGGATAACTACGTATTTATTACATCATTTCTTTTATAAATATTAAATTCGTCGATGCCCTTGGGTCCTTGATCGGAATTGATGGGACGGTCCCTTGCTTGTTTCCGGAGATTAACTTAGTTTATTGTCCCCCACGTGATCGTACGCAGTTTGCAACAACTTTTATGAAAATAAAAATTTGTTTATTTATTTAACGTACTTTAATGTTAAAAACGCGGTAGCAAACTGCGTATGACCACGTGGGGTGCAATGAACTAAGTTACATTTCCCCCCGGGACAAGCAAGGAAACAAGCTCTGGAACATAATTTGCTATTTTTGTGCAAGTTTTAATGTGTTCTGTGGATTATCGGCGATTACGATAATCGAAACCGCTCAGCTAGTCGCCGAAAATTGAGAGTGTACTGGACAAAAATGGGTAACTATTTCGCCCATTTCACGACTTTCCTCAGATTTTTCGCAATTTCTTTCACAAAAAGTTGCTATAATATAATTGTTACTACGGTATTTTTTTCTAATTTACAAGCTTCTTCCGAACACACGGTTTTCTCATTTCCTTTACTCACCATTTAAGTACTTATGAGTTCCCAAGACGATTCTTTGATTAATACAAGTCAATGAAATAGCACCAACATGATATGAATTGAAATATTGCACAAATATTATAAGAAATCAAATATATATTACAAACTTATCTTATACTTAAATCGAACCCCTTTGACATTTATTTATTTCCTGTGTTTTGGCGAGGTTCAGCCTATGAAGTTTGCTCTCCCATCCAACCGATTCTTAGATGAGGGAATTAGGAAGGAGAGATGTTGGGTTGCTACGGAATTTATTGTGCCGAACTAATATATGTCTGTAGTAGATGAGGGAAACCCCGGCTGAAAACCTCGCCTAGTTCAATCGCGCAGGGTTTGAACCCACTCTTTACCTCTAAGCGGTTTCCTGGAAGCAACGCTACCACTGGACGCTTAGATGCGAGAAACACCTAATGAAATCGTCGTTTGAGTGCACGAGAAAGCTTCAAAACACGTCGTGAATAGTAACCCCTCGTCTGTGCCTTCAGGAAAGACGTCCATCTTTGTAGCATACATGTGTGATGACTAAGCAAAAGCGGTTTCGCCCTGCAGCTTGTCTCCGGCGTGAAAGTGAACGGCGGCGCGGCGCGAGGCGGCGTTGGGGTCAGGGCTGCACCAATTCGGCGCCGCGTCCAAGACCGTGATCAGTGTCCATTGACATAGGCAATGCAGGTGGGCAATGAGTGAATGTGTTTACTATATTATATATACTTTATTGACAATGTTTCCAACTCAAATAAGGAAAACCTAAAATTAAGAAAATGAAATGTGGACAATTCATTCTTTTTTATTAGAATCACAAAATACTGAGTACTTTTTACCATAAAATATTATAGAACAGGATTGAAGGTAATTTTCGATATTAACCAAGAGCTTCAATCAAATAACGGAAAAATCCATTTAAAAAAGTAAAATTGCTCCATTTGAACAGGCAATCAGATAAACCCAAGAAGAAAATGAAAAAATTTCTCCTTCATTCTGAATTCTGAATGTACTGACAGATTACACAGGCTTGGATTGTGGACAAATGGGTGACGACATGGAATCTGAAGGTCACCATGTCACAACATGATTGGTAAACTACTAGTTTCACCTTTGCTTATTTAAACGGTCAGGCTAAGCGTAAAATGCAGACTTTCGTTAACAGCTACAGAAAACTCACTAGGAGAACATTCTTCCTTCCATCCTGGAAATCATTCTGCTGTTAAGAGTGTTAAATGTGCGATGGGAATTCTTGGAAAGCAGAAAATACAGAAAACCAAGTAGTTTACTTATATCAGGCCAGGGAATCCATATTGATGAATTTTCTACCATGTCATGTCAATCACGTAACCACGAAACAATTAATTTTTACCATAAATATTTAGTTGAATCCGATAAAGGACAGGAAAATTCACAAAATTTTGGAAACTAAAATAAAAAACTACAAGCCTTTTTCAATTAAATCTTACCTATTAAAAATATAATAATTAATAAATAAAAATTATAAAAAGGTAATTTCAACAAAATGATTTTTGTGTAATTCATATGTTAATTTTTCTCCTAATTTTAACGTAAATTTGCTGTTTTTGATTGGGATGAAATTTTTTGTGCCTAAATTTATCATTATTACCCAGTGACTTTCTACAAAAGAGTCGAAAAATTATTCGGAATTAGGATTCTTTAACAGACTCGATTTTTGAACGCACAAAAGCGTTTAAAATGAGTTTCATGAGAGGAAAAAACACATTATATAGAGAACAAGAAACTACAAACGCGCTTTCCCAAATCGGCACGTACGGGCCATTTCACCACACAGTTTCCATTACGGACGGAACGAAATAAGCACTTATTAATTCTTCCACTTCAACTCCTACAGCACTGGAGATTAATATTTTTAAGATTCATAATTATATACCTCACTAACCTACTATATATTAAAACCGGGAACCTATCATTACTACGATCGTAATGTCTTTTGATTCACTATGTACCGAATGAATCAATTAGAAGACTCGGAACTAATCTGAAGTATATTAAACACCAAAATTATAGATATTAATTGAAAATATAATTTAGAGGAATGATAATCACACGTATTAAAAAATACTACTAATTACTGTCTAAGTAAAATTTTTATTACTTTCACCCTCATATTTTCGATAAATTAGCCATATTTAGTGACTCAACGAAGTGTTTATACATGGAAAAATTTGCGCAACATTTAAGAAGTGCATATTTTAAAACATTGTTCTTGATAAGGAATTACGGTGTATTCATTTTAAAGAGTCATTGAAGTTGATGACATAGCTACTCAAAATATGTTGTAGGAGAAGTAATATTCACTATGTTAGTTCAAAAGAAATTATTGGGAGTGTACATATGATGACACGACTTTTTAAAAAATTCCTTTATAAAATAAGAAGCACCCAACACCGCTTCAAGTTTACCCTTCAAATCGTCTCTTTCTCTTCATCGAACAAAAGTCAAACTCTCCCACAAGAGGCCCCGAAGATGCTCATGGGGGCTGCAGAGGGTACAGCACCGGACCTCGGCACTAGGAGGAGGAGATGTGGTCAGCATCTCGCTCCGACCGGTTTGACCCCAGGATAGATACTGGTACTCATTTTATAGCAGGCTGAGTAGGCCTGGGAGTCAGTCTGGACGTTGAGGTGTGATGGATAACTCACCGGAGATCGAACCGCGGTCATCCAGCTGAGCTACGCTGACTCCTCTTTCTCTTCATACTTGCCCTTTTATATCAACTGATAAACTCATTTTCAATTTCTTTCACATCTGTAATTTTCCCATCACATGAAATTGTTGATAATGATTCTATGTTTCACAATGTTTCTTATTGTCTTTTATTAATCTTCCAAATAAATAATTTCTTCCACCTACTATGTGTCTCATTTTCTAGACAATAATTTTCAAAGCAGAATTACGGATATGATCATCTCATAAATTAGAGTACAATTCTATAATTACTTTTATTAAGCATATTCCTTGCCAACGTTTTGAGGTCATTTGGCTGACCTTTTCTTCAGGGATGTGGATGAGTTTTTAAATTTAAACTGAAATGTAACTGAAATCGATTTAATCTATTTAATTTTTTTTTGTTACTACAGACAATGCACAGCCCTGAAGAAGAGGTCAACCATCTAACCCCGAAACGTTGGTAAGGAATGTACTGAATAAAAGTAATTATAGAAGAATTGTACGCTAATTTATGAGAAGATCATACCCGTAATTCTGCTTTGAAAATGATTGTTTAGTAATTGAGACACACATTAGTTGGAAGAAATTGTTTATTAATAATAATAATAAATTTATTGTCACAAAATCAGAACAAACTGCGTATGACCACGTGGAGGACAATAAACTAATTTACTCTCCGGAAGCAAGCAAGGGACCATCCCATCAATTTCAATCAAGGGTCCTAAAGTAGAGGCTGATTAAAAAATTTCAGTAAAAATTCATAGATAAGATGAAAAGTTAGCTACGAATTATAATACTAATAGAACGTCAATATGTTTCTAAATTAACGCAAAAAATTTACATGTACAAATTATTATCGAACTATCGATTATTCTGAGTATAGTGTTTAGGAATTGAAATAACTGTAAATTCACGATTTCTTGTTACAATATACACGCCCCTAGACAAAACCTAGAGAACATGTATAAGAAATCCGCCTCTACCCTAAGGAAAAACGGAGAAAAACCCAGACCAGGATGGGGCTACAGAATTAATGTTCACAACCGTGCCAAAGTTTAGTACACATAAAACTAAATTAATATGAGTCATAAGACAACACAATCATGCAAGACAATAGAATCAATTTAAAAAAAGCTAAGTATAAAAATATTGACCCAGTTTGAGTAATAGCATTTGGAAGTGCCCAGACCTTACTCCCGAAATCTTTAGAATTATTAGCGGATACTAAATAATGTTTGTTGTTGAGGTAAGATTCAAACGATTTATGTACTTGCGAAAGTTTGGGAGGTTTTATTACTTTTTTCAAGGCTATAGATACAAAATAATACGTGGTTCAATATAATAATATTATCATTGATCCATGAAGCATTTCAGAACACGATGTGCAATAAAATAATAATAATAATAATAACGAACTACCCTCGCAAGAAAAATAAACCACACACAAACTAAAAATTACGTACCTTATCCATAAAAATTTACATATTAACATAATATACCATAGTATAAAAATAGTTTGAATCTGACCTTGCTTCAAAAATTCTTGAGAATTAAGCAATTGTCGCATCTACGGGGACCTCTAAGATTCTGAAAGTCCATGTCCTAATTTGGTTTTCTTTGATTCGTCCACGAAAGCCATAATAGTTGTTATAAGAAAGACGGTATAATGGTGGGAGTATTTGAAGATGAACATGTGTTTAGACGGCTCTGCGAAAACTGCAATTGAAATCTAGGTAAGTGCCACGATCTCTCAAACAATGACGCAACGCACCCAAACACGAAATAGTGATGTTTCGCAAACAAATGCCGAGGGCTAGAGACGCGATCTCGAAAGAAAACGGTGGAAAGAAACGAGGACGGAAGATGGCGCGAACGAAACGAAGTGTTTGGACAAAATAGGAGCGAAGAGTGACGCTCTCCAAGGTATTACCTCAGAAGTGCTTCTACAAGGTGCACAGTAAAGTGCCTTATTTTGACTGACATTCCAATGTGAGAATACCTTTTTATCTTTATTGATATATCAAGATAATAGTTTGCAGTCATTGCCCAAAACCTGTCGTAACCGATGGCGCTGGTATAGTGGTAGCTGTGCACAGGAAGAGCTCGGTTTGATCCCCCAGTCGAAATACGTCAGTTTTCTTCATTTACTCCAATGTCTGTTTTTTTTTACGTACGTTCTCCAATAACCACAATTCTTTCTGGTTTCCTCCCCCATCATGATTAGGTAGAAAATCAGGTCTCATAGACAATAATAAAAACAACTTTTTGGCAGTAATAATACAATTTTCTTTTTCAATTGTCTATTTTGTTCTTTTTTTCTTGGGACTTTAGGGTTCGTCAACGTTTCTTCTTTATAGAGAAAGTGGATTTAGTTGTAGATATGAATCTGTGCCATCTCAGTCTGTAGTGACAAGCAACTTTGACGAAGAGTAATTTAAATGGCAGAAACATGCAAGTTGAAAGAGCAAATTACGATTAATGTTTCACTTTAGAAACTTGATAATCAACACAATAGAAAATATACTGTGAGGGCAAATTTAGTAATATTTATTGCCGACATCTTTAATATTCTACTTTAGAAGCAACGCAATGGTGACAGGTGTTTCTCCCCAACCCGGTAATAACCGGGCAGCCAAGAATGTAGAAGAGGAAGCATCTTTTTAAATGCATGTTGAAGAACAAAGGACGTAAAATCATGAAAAAATTTCAAGGAATTCCATTTTCGAGATTATTTACGCCGATGTTCGCCTTAAGTAAAAGACAATTTCGAGTGTACCAGCAACAGTGGTGTGAAGTAGTGGGAAGTAATTAACACAACTCTCGATAGGTTCAACAAAATCGGACGTGGAAGGACTTACTTTAGGATTCTTTATTTCACGTGGGTTGTCTCACCATTTTTTACGCAAATTACCCAAAACATTGATCTGGAAATACGCATAAGAAATAACAAGATCTCGATCTCGTGGAGAAACACTTTCACCCATCTGTTTCCCTAATGAAAGTAATTGCGCCTGATAATATCAGGTCAAGCTTACTCTGAATTAAAATGATGAATTTAAAAGAAAGAAAAAACACCCATATGTTTTCTTGTTGAAATATATATTAAAATAAAGATACTTTTATTGCGAGCACGGTGATATTACATTGCCTAAGCAAAATCAGTTAAGAATCGCACGGTAATGTCTTAAAAGTCGAAGAAACAACAGAGAAGATAGCGAAACTAGTGAGCGGAGAGCGTACTATTTTGTGCGATAGAGAAGGACGACACTACCTCACTATCGCACAAAATACTACAGCTCTGGTTCAGTAGATCCTTTATCGAGAGTTAAGAGACATTGTCGGGGGTAAAAAAGAAGGGAAGTCATGAGGGTCCAAGTCGGTCCCACCGAATCCCATCCACATCGTCTCACCGGAGCCGCGGGCCAATCGAGGCGCCCCGTATATCTCGAGGTTAGATGGCGCGACCTTTCAGTTCGGGAGACCGCTTACTCTGAGAGGAATACGCTTGGGAAAACGCTTCGGTGGCGGAAGCATCCGGGGTCGGAGCCCGATCGTGGTGCTCGCCTGTCCGCTTCTGGACTCCCTCTGTCCTTCCAGTGAATGGTTGATGGAGACTTTCTAACCATCAGACGTGACTCGCCGCTACTCCAATATTTTCAAGTCTCACTTTGCTTGTATTCATACACGGTGTAACAGAGAGCGTTGTTCTTTTATTTATTTACGTTGTCACAAAAAACGTCATGTGTGTGAAGTAGCTTACTTAGGTCTACAATTGAATCTGTGTAGAAGATACATTCATTTTATTTACTTTGCTTATATGCCTATGGTTTTTAGACATGGACGGTCATAAAATGTAGAATATGTACAGTAACCCAAGATTAATTTTCACCCTAATCCTTCACAGCCCCGCGAGTGCTAATGTTAAGTTACTTACTGTAAGTACTTTTTATTCCTAACGGGATATGGGATGTGTCACTTATGACAAATTTCAATGAATTTTATGATATTAATAAAGTAATTACAATGGAGTGAGGAATTCTCTATTTTATTATTATCACTAATATTATCGTGTTAAATTACTCTCGTTTAACATGTTCACAGTATAATTAACGAGAAAATAAGCAAATTATCATAGAAATGTAAATATTAAATGATAGTGTGAATGAATCTATAATAATAGTTGCAAACCAAAGCAGAATTCTACATTTAAAAAATCCATATCCCTTGAGGTCTTGTCAAATGAAGATAGATGTCTAGTAGATTTTCAAAAATTAACTATTTAACTAAGCTTTTCAGAAAAGTTTTTTGATCTCTTAACACCCAAACACTTAAATGAGATACGAACAACCAGACAAAAATGACATTATACATTTCATGGATGCCACACACAAGGAATTTTTTCGTGATAAATCTGGTAAGTGTACTTTAAAAATATTTTCCATTTCGGTTTTATGAGTACTAAAAGCCATCTTATTCTTATAAACTTCACGTTTCAGTAAGACTGAGGAGCACAGGTGTGTCGTGCCAAGTCCTTTAGAAGTCCGCGCGTCAAGTGTTTGTAGCCATCGACTACTTTGTCAACTATTTGCACCGTGTGCCTAAGAGCATGTGGCATTGTGGAGTCCCACGCTTAGAGTTCCGGTATAAACTAAGATCGCGCGACTGGACGCCATTCATGTCAGTGGATGTTGTAAACATGTATATTTCACAGGGAGATGTGGTGGGTATATGTTCTCTCTTGGGACGCATATGCTCTATAGCAAAAAAAGTTTTTCCTTATATTCGTTTGAAGTATTGATCATATGGTAAATATTAATTTATCAATATTATCAATTTTCTTATTGTCTTCAGTCTTCNAGAGTTCCGGTATAAACTAAGATGGCGCGACTGGACACCATTCATGTCAGTGGATGTTGTAAACATGTATATTTCACAGGGAGATGTGGTGGGTATATGTTCTCTCTTGGGACGCATATGCTCCATAGCAAAAAACGTTTTTCCTTATATTCGTTTGAAGTATTGATCATATGGTAAATATTAATTTATCAATATTATCAATTTTCTTATTGTCTTCAGTCTTCTAAATGATATATTAAATTATATGTGTATTTTTAATAGAAAATCAACAATTTCTGTTAATTCAATTAAATCTTCGTAAATAAAAGGAAGTCAATGATGGATTTTAATATTATACATTTATTTTAAAATCAGCCAAAGTTTCGATGTCTAATATGACATCTTCATCAGGGCATTTTCATAGAAAGTAACAGGTTAATCATGGAATTATTCAACATATTATAGATTGTCCTGAGTGAATTTAATTACATTCTTCAAAAGTTTTAAATTTAATAAAAAGATCTAATGTTTTTAATTATATATAGTTTCAATTCATCTCCTAAAACATGAGCATATAATCTTTAAGTTGTCATATAATGTAAAATCTTAATCAAGGTTCAACGAAGGTTGAGTTGAACCTACGTTAAGATTGTACCAAATAATTCACTTTTATTAGTACAGACGACGATGAAAAAGAATTTGGAATATCGAATACATTTATCATCTTGGCACATCATTAAAATTGTATTATGTTTTACATAAACTGGTGACTTTGAATACATTCAATGATGATGTACAGATATTTCTCTTTCAAAGAACTGTGGCACCATTTTGAGCGAAAGTGTGTAATCACTAACTGCCAGACTAGTGCAGTTTTGAAGCACACTGCGCTCCTAAGGCACTAACTGGTTCCAAGTACTTCTTGTTCCCTCTACGCAGCTAGATTACGTAAAATCCGATTTGCAGGATCCTCTCCTCTATCCGGGAGCGTGGTCGGAAAAGTTCGGTACACACCCGTCTTTTTTCGTCGAAGTAAGCAGCTTGCAAATAGCTGTACTGACACCACATGCCTGGATCGTAGTTTTTACAATTTATTTGACCAAAGTTATTCGAGGAGAGATGATACTTGGACCAGTTTCCTGAAGTGATTATTTCCATATATTAATTACAGAACCGTAATTTATGAACCCATTTTGTAAGTTTCGGTACTGTTTTCGAAGTTACCTCTTCGGTTCGAGAAAAAAATAATGTTCCCGACCGGTCCTTACCTTCGTTACACAAAATTAACGCTTAACTATTCAGCAATATAGTTACCTAGGTGCTCACTATTAATTAGTCTTCGTGTGTGCGAGATGATCTCAATTTTCCTCAAGAGGGATATACAGTTAGGAGGAACAAATTAAAAAACAGAATCAAAGAAGTAATTCCATAGTTTTTAACTTACGCGCTTGATAAATGTTATCTCTTTTAAATTAGTGAGAATTAGTTCTAAAAAACGTTGAGTTGATTTACTTAAAGATTTATTGCGGTGAAAATAATTAATGTGTTTCAAAGATTCATAATTTTAGAGATGGATATAACGTATCATTGATTTCTATTTTACTAAGTGAGTTCCTACCGCGCTTGGGTTTGAAGAATTTGTAAAATGATTTTTATTTTTATTGTTAAATAGATACGCTATGTCAGGATTATTATATGCTATTATTTCTACAGCGAAAACAGCAATATTTGCGTACATATACATGATGCTTAACGAAGATAAAACTATGTATATTCACAATTTTCGAAAAGTTAATAACTTAATTTGTTAACAGAAACTATATTTCAGTATGGGATTATTCAATTTACAATAAAATTTAATAAACTAATAAAAGTCCCTTCGATAACTCAGGACAGAGATTCCCGGGTTCGATTCCTGGCGGAGTCAGAAAAATTGTACCTTTTCACTTCTATGTCTCAGTTGTATGGCTGTGATGATNTTGTACCTTTTCACTTCTATGTCTCAGTTGTAAGGCTGTGATGATTGAAAAATGTACTCTCTGCAGCTTACAACTTTCAAAGGAAGAAATAAAGAATTTAACGGAATATAACGCATTAAATGATCATTCTTTTCATAGTGTGTGGTTAAATAGAACAGTGACTAGCCCATGTATATCAAAATATTAAAAGAGTATGATTGTTTATTACATTCCCCAAAGTTTATCATTTTAATCAACAAAATCTCCATTTTAAAATGGTTATATCATTAGTAGTCAAGAAATACACGAACAATTCACACACAAATGTGTACAAATATTTAGTTTTTCTTGGATGGAATATTTATGTAAAATCAACAGGATGTTTTGAAAAAGGCTGAAACCACTTCAAAAGAATTTGCACGAAAATACTTCACACAAACATGTTTAAACATCTACGGACAGACAAACATATCCGAATGGGTAGGAGATGAAAGATATGTAATGGTGTCGGCATTCATGCGGGCGGGGAAAGGCATAACAAAGCAATTTGTCGAAAGAGTACTCTGTACCGGAAGACTCGGCACAAAGGTCGAAATTAAATTATCTCCAGTAAAAAAATTAAATTTTTAGAACTTAACGGGAGTGTGACAGAAGAGCGAGAAAAGATAAAATGGAAAATAACAAATGAGAGTAATAACAGAAATCAATAGATAAACGGATGAACGTAGTTACTAAGCAAAATCGTGCCACTCATTTATCTGGTACAGAGAGAATAAAACAAAGAAGAAATAAAAATGTATCTCCGCAGAACTGAATATTAATTTCCTATTTTTGAAGAAACAATTTAATTATACATACTGCATTCATCAATTTGATTACTTATTTACTGAAACCAATTTAGCTCTGATAACGGATGATGATACAAATCCGAAACGGCTATTATATTTATACCCGATGAATCTATAAATTCAATTTGTCAGATTATGCAAATTAAAATAAAAGCTCTTAAATCTAGAGAGTTCAATGTAATTGAAATCGACACGAGGCTGCCGACAGCAGAACCAATACAGATTGGAGACATGCAAGAGTGAATAATCACAGGAAACTGTTCGTGAAACTCCCATTCCATTGCATAGTCGGATATCTTAAAAAATCATAGTACAATGCAATATCTTAATCTGTGGGGTAGGGAATTATTTACATAATTTGGTTAGTTCAGATGTAGTCATGCAACAGTAATGATTCGACCGAAACCGCACTTTGTTCTGGAATAACTGTAGCCTGATGCTCTATAAGTTAACAGAATTATAAAAAAACGAATATTTCAAAATATATGAAGGAACCGGGGGGGGGGAACAAAAACTAGAATTTGAATACGTAAAACCATGGAATCTTTACGTGTTTATTCACACGATAAAGAATATTCTCACACAAGTAAAATGATGGTTAAATCCACGAGTAAAATACTCACCAGCAATGAATATAAATTCTTGTTTGTTCCTCGTATAGATAGTTTAATCATTCAGAAGCATTGGATGTAACAATTGTAGTTGGAGTTTGTATTATATTAAGGAAATCCGAAACAATGTAATGGATAGTGACCATAAAAACAAAAATAAATTTAAAACACACAAATAACAGAATGACAAAGAAAAATTAAATTATTTGTAAACACAAACCTTCAAAGCCGAAAAATCATTGCAAAGAACTATTGTTTTACTTGTCTGTGTATATTTAATTTTATTTTTGATGAAACTTTGTTGATATGTCCATTCACTAACATTCGCCTGATGATGGCAGCAACATGCTGTTGAAACGTTGTAAAAATATTAATTACTAGTCTACATGAAAAAGTCGATTACCATTTCAATCTAAGAATACAATAATAAATACAAAACATAGTTCCTGCACTGTTAAAGATTTCGTGGCGGAGGACTCAGAAAAGGGTTTCTCTATTCCCGTGGAGACAGGTCGTGGTCCGGAATGTGGTGGACGCTGTCGGGAAATGCAAACAACCCCGGCGCCCCGCCTCACCCAGACAGTCGCTAGAGAACACGACAGCTCTATTACAAATGCATATCTCGACGGTTGGGGTCTCCACGGGACGGAAACAGACGCAACGAATCTGTCATGTGTGTAGAGTTCGAACTAAAGAAAATGAGCGGCGGGGGGACTTTTGAAGGACTTTTTCCTTCATATTTCAATGCAGTTCTGAAAAAAAATGTCAAGAAAATGTCATTATATTTAGGGGAGGGGGCATTCAAAAGGACCTCATAATTTTTTATTTAATTCTGATGTACTATATATCGACCTATTAGAACAGTGTTAAACATTTTTTAATTCACTTGGCTTAAAATAAAGATTTCTAGAGCACCTTATTATAAAAATGTAAGAATACATACATTCTATGAAGCACTGTTGAGTAATTAATGCCTCATTTTGAAAATTATTATTAACAATCACGAGAGGTCGCATTATTTTTTACGAGTTCGGAATATACATAAGATGTAAGTGGGGGGGGAGTCAGAAGGGGGGAAAGTCAGAAGGGGGAAAATTCCCTGGTTTGCTCCCTTCATTAAATTCGAACCCTGCACGTGTGTCCTATAGAAAAGATTTTTTTCCGATAATAATTTAAAAAATGAAATTTATTCCTTTCAATCTATTGCGTTGAATTACGATCGTTTACTTCGATATTTGTGACAACTTTACAATTATTTTCTTCCAGATCAAATTCACTAAGGCATCAAGATAAATACTTCGAAATACAGAAATATTAAGTCTATTGCTGACGTCCTACGCATGTTCCCCGACGTATGTAGACGGTTTCCGTTTCATATATTTAAAAGAATAGTTTCCTAGCGTTGCTTTAGAAAATTATAATTATTCTATATACTTACTTAGGCCACAAAAGTCTGTACACAGAAAATAAACCGAGAAGATGTAACATTTTCTTATACATTTAACGAAAAAACTCTACTATAACATAAAATATTATTATAAGACGAGGAAGTAACTTTGATGTTGGATTCTTTTAACGGATTTGGTCGGGAAAAACGTTAAATATGGCTTTGATCCAGAGTTATTTTACTACATTTAAAGCACGAAAATAATATATTTAGAGTGAAGAAAATTAATATTAGGAAAAAAGATTTTTCATTATTAATTTATGAAATCGAGAGATAATGAAAGACAGGAAACGATGATCGGAAATGATGGATACGAGAAGATGTTATTTGCGACGAGGTTGGAAAGGAACGCGAACGAAACAAGGAGAGAACACGACGAAATGAAAGAAAAGATAAGAATACGGCGGAAAAAGAGGAGAAATATTAAGGATGGGTAGAAGGAAAGATTGAGAGTAGAAAAGCGCTCTCGCTTGCCCCTATCAGGGACGAGAAGAGCGAATACTCGTGGAGGAGAAGCGACTCATAATAAGTGATCATGAAAATCAAGTTATCCAGTAAAATGAGAAGCACCAGAAACCTAGTCATTACTCTTTTGTGATGTGATCGTAGATGGATAAACATACGTTATTCATATGATTGTCAGTAAACAACACATATTTGATATGGTGTGTTGTATACGTGCCTTGAATAAGTCCGTACATTCCAACCGGAATAGAAAACATCATCAAGAATAATTTACAGCCCAACTGCCTGTCCGATTCGGTATTAGAAGGACGCAGTGCACCCCATTTCTCTTCAAGACCTGAGTGCTATACCTCGAAAGGCATCCAGCTGCGAGTAGTAATGTAAACAAACTCTCCCACGGAGGAACCTCTCCACCCTCAGACAACGACCATCGAAATTATCATAAATATGCGTGAAATAGAACGCTGGGAGGTCGCGCAGTGGCATAAGCCTACACTTATTGATGACATAATCCCCACTCTGGTGGTGGGCGGCCGAACGACCGAGTGGCCCAGCCGGGACCCCACTGCCGAATTCGGGCACTGGGAGTGCTTCCTCAGCGGATACTCGCCTCCGCGTGAATTAGATCACTCGCCAAAATGTCAAGTGCATCACATGGAGAAATTACCAGGCAAGTGTCGCTCATTCAGTATTGTTTTCGAAATTCAACTTCTTTTTCAGATTTTATTACTCAGCTTTATCAACAATACATTTCGGAATAAAATACAACTTTTTTTGGAAATGTTACAACTACGAAATGACGTGCAAATGTCCCAGAAAATAATACCGGGTGAAGTAAATCACACGAAGTGTCCAACTTAGAAGTTTGGCCGAAATGAACTGGTACATCATGTTTTGAGACAACATCTACCGGACACTGTTTTTATTAACACAATGAATTTTAATACATTGGGAGTAATAATGTGGAACTAAGTACGTCACTCGCCTCTCGCTAGAAGTAACGGATAATAGATGAGAAAAGGTATGAGGATGAAAAATGAAAATCGCATAAGCAGAGGTGCCCATAAGGGTGGAGGGGGGGAGTTGTGATGCAAACTGAGTGAAAAAAATTGTCTTTTTTCAGGGGGTTAGAAAAATGGAGTTTTTTTTGGAAGTTTGGAATATTTAATAGTTAAATAATAAAAATACTTTTAAAATACCATATATTA
>NNCF01130416.1:328448-357867 GCA_002313205.1 Laupala kohalensis
TAGTGAAGATGTACCAAGCCGAGGGAGGTATCAGCTTTAGAAATCTATAGCCTGTAAAATATCGGAAGGTGGCTGGCTACCTCCATCACAGTCCCCACTTCTTCGTTCCCAAATGTCTCGACCCAGAGACGCTCTTTGACACACCACCTTTCGCCCACTCTAAGATCCTTGCCCTCCGCGTTCAGAATAATTCGCCTACTTGATATTTCTTACGCAAATTTTTTTACCGCGCATGTAAAAGAAAAAAAATAGATTTATTTTGGATTCTGCGTAAAGCTTCAAGAAAAATTGAACGAAAGAATACCCATTTTCAAGCGATCACTTTCCCTTTATTTTATACGCAGAAAATAAAACTGTTGTTGTCAACAGCAATATAGAATGCATGAAAATGGTTGTTTTTTTCTTTGTAAAGTTAGTTTGCGTACTATATAGATAATAGTCATAAAAGTGTGAGGAAGCATGTGCATTGGGTTTGCACACGTTTTTTAAAAATGGAGTTAGGGTAAATAAGAGAGATAAAGTTGTAAAATATTTCTAAATGTTTGTAATACGATTTGGAACTGAGTCAAAACGAAGGGGGGTGTAATTTTTTTAAGGGGGTCTTGAAAATTCGGGGGGGGGGAGTCTGCGTCATAGGGTTTAGAGGAGGTGGGCACCTCTGGTATAAGGACATATTTTGAATGATGTATTCTGCGACGGTCATTCAACCTGGAAGTGATACAAAGCTGTTTTGTGGAACAAAGCACACGACAAAATAAACCAGAACGAAGTGTAATAAATCATGTTACAATTACGAAAGACAACGAAGGACAGACATCTTCGAAATTAAGTAGTATGACTCAACCAGAGGGTCATTCTACATTGAAGAAAGAAACATTGTATACTGTTGTATAAGACTACGAGAGCAAAGCTGTTCGTGACGAAATGATATCAATGAAAGCGATTGTAATGGTGTCCAGTCAAAAAGGTAAGATTGTTTTTTCATTGCAAAGCGTAATATTAAGGTAATAAATATTTTAATTTAACAACATATTAAATATCCACAGGTGGAAAGTTGAGATATTACGAAATTCATAATACAACAATATTGAAGATAGATAAATAAATAAAGACTTACGACCTATTTATATTTATGAAAAATTCACACGAGAGAACGCACTGGCACAAAAAAAACTAACAAATATTAACAGTACAATTTTATAACATGTTTGTGTGAGATTTCTGTTTTTTGTTTATATTTTACGTTTACTATTATGTTCAATAACCTTATTTCTTGTTACAATATGACGACGACTCAAGTCACGAGACGAAACCTTGTGCTTTTGAAAATCACAAAATAAATCGTAATCATCCGTAAAAAGATCCTAAGTTTTTATTTATTTCTTTATCTTGGTTATATAATGGGTGTTAATTGTTGAGCTACATAAATCATAGGTAATAATTACCTTCATAAATTTATCTAGCGGTGAGTAGCGACACCTGGAATGAAATCTAGGAACTTCCCTCAACTCGATCAAATTATAAAAGAAATAGTTCATAGTCGTATTTGATTCTTCTAACGTTGCTCGAAAATAATATTTGTAATGGCAATAATTCAACAATTTACTTCTATTACCCACTTAAGATAAATAAATTAGCCTTTCGAAACTGTACACTAGTTCCACACACGCCGGAAGACCTGAGACATCCCCACACACGACATAAGTGAGCCCAGGCACGTGTTAAGATTGGTTATGTATATATTTCTACCACACATGGAGATGATAACTTTCGGTATGGTGACGAGCCGGGAGAAGAACCCGGGACTTGCTTTGATCGCAGGAAAGTCGTTAGTTTTGGGTTATAATTTATTATATATATTGTTTTATTCGTGCTAGTGAAGCTTATCTACATGGGTTGGCTAATTGGGTGGTAGGTATTGTTTGAAGGTGCTTACCAACAACTTAGTCCACGTAGAGGTGTTAGTAGAAATAGTTAGTAATAGTTAGAGTTATTGATACTATGAGGAGCTGGATAGAGGAAGGAAGGTTTGCTTTTCAGTAGTGATAGCTTTATGAACAGGTATATTAATGTGAAAAAGCTACAAATTTTCTGGCCCCATCGGGAATCGAACCCGGATTGACTTGGCGATGGGAGACAACACTACCACCTGAGCCACAGGTGGGGCGTAATTTATTTATTGATTGATTTTGTAATGGCACCTCATTTATTGAGAATGGCGAGAGAATAAGTGATATTTACAGAAATAAGTTTCCTTATCGATAAGCTGTTCCCGAAATATCATTATGGAACATGGTCCTTCTAGAGGACCGAGTTCGAGACAGTTTCCGTGCTCCGTTGAGAGTCTCACTTTTTCCGCTGAGTCAGACGCCTGCGTCGCCGCGTCTGCTCCAATCTCAGCGTCGCTCGCAGCGTCGGCGGCCACCATCCGTCAAAGCAGTCACTTTGGACGCACTCACTACTCTTCCTTCCTTTTTCCTCGTTTCTCATCCTCCGCCGGACAAATAAATCCTCTGAGGACATTCATCACGCTCATCTCCTCACAGATTCTCAGATAGCGAGGGATCGAAGGAAGAAAGGTACGACACGGTTGCACCGGGGACAGCTAAGGTCTGTTGGAAGTACACTCGTCAAATGAGGACTTTAATCTACATTATGGCTACTTGAAATAAAAAGTTCGCATTTCACCAGAACAGTCGATCATTTTGATAAATTAGGATATATTAAGGCTACAGTACTCTAGGATAAGGAACATAAAAGTGTGTCCAAGCCGAATGACTTTCTTCGTTTTCATTATTAACTTCCATTCATGATATTTCAACTTACCATGCTTCTGCAACCACTACCCTTGAAAATTGATTTTTTAGTTTTCTATTTCCCTCGCCCCTCAATTCAAGCCCAAATTAGCAATCGAAAGTAGCGTTTGTATTTTAATCCATTTTAATCTAACCAAGAGAATATTTCAAAAGAGATATATGGCGTATGGCGAGGACGTACTCACAGGGTTCAAGAGGTCCGGACTCCCCATCCCTTAAAATAAAATTACGGTAAATAGCTTTATATTAAGTTTATGTAATGTGAGTATTAATAGTTGAGTTGGCTGTGAGTTTATATTAATATAAACACTGAGATAAACTAAAATACGAACCTTTGTAAAATATTATTTCTTTTACACCTCAGACCTCCCTTTTCCAAAATCTTGTCTACTTCTTAGCGTAAGATTGAAGAAAATTCGTGTTTTAAAAAGTGTCACCAAAGCGCAAAAAAAGGAGTTATTTTCCGAAATTTTTACTTTTATTGTATTATCATTGTTTTTCAACACAAACGAATATTGGAAGTAAGTTTCGTAAATTAAATAATTGGAACAACACATTTTAAAACCTGACTAAATAAGCTGACACATGATATAGCACTACATCGTGGGCGGGTGAGAAAGGAAGGCCATTCTCTCCACTTGAGAATGGTTTAACATTTCTATTCTAATGCCCCTAACTAATTTATTAGAAGCAACATATCAGTGTCAAGAGACATCTCCTGATGCAGAACAACCTCGCCAGGATTCCTACTTGCTGTATATAGCTTAACTACGGAGAATAGGATGAAGATTGGTGGATGATGTGCTACCACATGGTATGAGTGTTGGTTACTGGGATTTTCCGAATCTAGGTGCCCTCGTTGAATAGCGTCATGAGGTAACTATAAAACACTTTCTCTCATTTTAACAGAGAAGGTAGTTCATTACAAAAATCTATAAGAACACTTTTTTTGTCATCTGTATATTTCAAGAGCGCTTTATTTTTACCTATAACATAATCAATCCATTATTTATTTGACGAATCACAGCAAATGATACAGTACCATTCTAATTCATCTTCTTTGTCATCTCTTTCATTATAGGTAACAGACGAACATGCCAAAATATATGGCGCCAGGGCTGCCTCTTGTTCAGTATTTAATAACAACCGTATGGCAACTCAGGTTTCCAACAATATCAATTTCCCAATTTTCTCTGCTCTCCTTCCCCCTCGTTCCTCTCCCTTGGTCATTAGGAAACTTTTTTTTCTGTAGGGCGTCTCACGTTGTGGCAGTATGAATTCACAATTCAACCGCTTCGGAAAGTATCGGAAAATCGGTCACAAAACGCAAAGATGGCATCAACGTTTCTCGATTAATTTTCGTTCTGTACGTTTCTCAAAAACGCATAACAAATCTGAGAAGATATCGATTACCTTTGTGCACTGGGATCAGCGAATTTACTCTCTAGAAGACGGTAATCATCTAGACACAGATTTTATTGAAACGGAAGAAAATCTACTCTATGCATTAAAAGTCACGTCATTTTGAAGAAAAGTCATTTTTGCATCGTCAACATCCAGGTGAAAATTGTGACGAACCTGAGGCCTCTTTTGCTTCGGTGTCCGGGATCGAGTCCCGATCCGTCGAAATGTTCTCCTGAAGGCCGTTGACGACGCAAACACTCCTCCACGAATAGGTACTCGGAAGTTGTGAGTTAAAAAAGCAATTTTTATTTTCATTTTGTTGACGTATTTTACATAAACTCACGTCAGAAAACGAAGAACACGGAACAGGAACGCAGAATATTCGGAGAGTTGTAAAGTAGAAGGAAAGATGTTGAAACGGTCCATCGCTGGCCGATACGATTAATGAACAAGAGTGTTACGTAAACCATATTTCAATTCTTCTTTAATGAACAGGAAATGTCGAATTCAGGGGAAAAAATACAAATCATGTACTTTATATGTTTCGATTGAAAAAGAAGTTCCACAGTTGGAATCTATTTATTGAACCAGTTTGAACCACACTGCCCAAAAAAGTTTTCGTCAGCATCGCCGTCATACTCTGCAATTGCTTGCTCTAATAGAGAGCAAGCGAGGAAACGGAATTATCGCCAAAAACTGTTTTGGACAACAACAACAATAATAATAATAATAATAATAGTGCCGTTGCTGGACAATAATGAAGTCAAATTGCACTACGACCGAACTATTCTAACGTGCAACACGGTAAAACACAATAGACCAGACTAAACTAAAGTCACAGTCGTCATTGTAGATATTACAGTCCCACAAATATACAGAAAATCTACACTGAGAATCAAAGAAAATGCTTATAGCATTAAGAACCAGTGGAAGGTTAGTGAGTATTCTGCCCTTAGTCACCACAGGGTTCCTACACAAGATCCTAGGTAAAATAACCTTGGCCCTAGGGATCAATAAGGGTACTGAATACGTCATCCAGAAGTCAGTCGTGCAGAACACCTGTCACATTGTCAGGAACTTCCTCAGCATCGATCTTCAAATAAGTTTATTCACTATTACTTGGAACTGATCCCGCAAATAATGAAGAAACGGAATGCACCGCGATACAAAAACATATAATAATAATAATATTAATAAAATAATTTTTTAGAGGTCTGGACAAACCATCAGTCGACAAAAAAGCTTCCGTCGTTTGGATGAACAGCTCAGGACTCAAAGGAGAAATAGAAAGTTTAATAATAGCAGCACAGGACCGGGTATTGAACAGGAGATATCATCAACGGAAAATCCGGCAGTGGGCAGCATATGACGTATATGTGGCTTTGCAAAGAACATTTAAGTACGTTCATAAGGGGATTTGCAAACATTTTGACGTGTCAGTTCTTGATAAGTATTATGAGCATGAACCTCAAGACGTCATAGTCAACAACACTGTGAAAATTATGTGGAATACATCCATTATAACAAATCAAATCAAATATAACCGTCCAGATTTCGTAGTTCACGATAAAATGTGGAGAAATTGTCGGTTTATTGATGTATCCGTTCCTGATTAAGCCAATAAAACCCTGAAAGAAGCAGAAAAACCGAGCAAATATAAAAATCTACTAATAGAAGTCTTCATATGATGTGGAATGTAAAAACTAGATTTATACCAGTCATTAAAGAAACTATCAGAACCATAAATAAAGGACACCACAAACATTTAGAAAAAATCCCAGGACCCATTAACAAATACGAAGAGCAGAAAATTAATCGCACTCCTGGGAACGGCACTCATTTTAAGGAAAGTGCTTGGCTAAGTCGCTTTGATTTCGTGTTAAAACTTGGTCTTAACTGTTTTACCTCAAACAAATCAATTGAGAATCAAGCAAGCAGTAAAGTAAATAATAATAATAATAAAGTTGATACTATTACGTTTTCATTTTTAAAGTCATCTGAAACCATTAACTTTATCTCACTTACTACCAGTGCCGGATCTAGACCGTAATCAAGGGGGGGGAACCGGGAATCATTTTTGTTTAAAAATTATGGTTTTACAACACAAATTGTATAAATATTACCTTTAAATAAAATGCATCGAATAAATAAATAACAATTAACAATCTGGTATGATTAATAAGAATTATTTATTTAAGTTATTACTATGGTATTATTAACTTTATTACTTTGGTATTATTAATTTTATTAATCTATTATTAATTTTATTAATCTGGTATTATTTATAATAATAACAATTATAACTACTAACAATTATTAATCTGGTGACACTTTTACAAAGTATGACATTTATCAACCTCATTTTTATCTGTTAAGAGTTCAAGTCCAATGAGGGCCCCCAATGTCCCCCCAACAGATCTGCCATTGATTACTACAATTAAGTCCATTATATAATTAAAATAAATAAACAATTAAAAACGTACGAGCCAATGACTGACGAATACTATATAGTATGTGATAAAAAATACACGTTTCGACTATTGTTGAAGTCGTTGTCAGGTACAAATTTTGACCAGATACATAACAACAATTGAGCATGATATTAAACGTAAATATAAACACTAAATATGTATCACAAAATATATAGTACTCGTCATAAGGTTGAAAGTATTATCTGTTTATTTTTATCTCAATCACATCCAGTCATTCAGCATACGAGTTCACAAATTCTTCGAAGACCATTTTTAGAACGGAGCTATTTCGTTCCGAAAACCAAAACAAAGCAAAAAAAGTTATGCACATGTGACTCACTTCCATTAATCACTTGCACATCGTGCGAATGGAGGCCCTAAACCTTTCACGCGCGGAGGATATTGTCACGAGAAAGGTCTTCTTAGAGGCAGCGCTGTGTAGCGCTGGAAAAAAATGGTGTTTGCATCCGGCTGTGCGTTAATGGAGCCCTGTAGAATGCTCTCCGCGGCCGCAAGAAAAGGCAACGCAACCGCGTAGACCTTTGCCTTTACAAGCCAATGGCTTCTTCTTGGTACTTAACTGAGGATAGAAGGGAGACTCATTTATGCTAATTAATTTCCGATGAACGTAATTTTATAGAAACACTAGTGGAGACAAAATTTTGATTTATTGTTGGAAGACGAACGAGTCAACGGGGTGCAGTAGATAGGTAATTAAAGGGCCAAGATGCAAAACTTAGAGGGACCAAGAGATTCTTACTCATGCGTTAGTGTACAATTAGACCCAGCTCCCCTCAACCTGTTTAAAAAAGAGTATCGGCGTTATCACAGGTTAAAACGACCGGAGCGTTATATTGACCATCTCGTTTTGCCAAGACCAAGAAATCACTGACGGGGTCTTTTACGAACATATTTTATTTCATATTATGTTATTTTATGTCATATTTTGAAGTTCCAATCATGAAGCTTGCTCTTTCATCTAACCACATATTTGTAAGGGAAGGGAATTCGGAACGAGAGTTAGTTGTCCAAGAGGATTAAATTAATTATTAAAATTTATAGAAACATTAAAGTAATCTGAACTTGAACAGCTTTAACAGTTTCAAATCAGTCTTTTTACTGTACTTGTATATTAACTACCGTTCATTTTGAAGTGGACAAATTCTTATCCCATCTCCAAATTTTGTAGATATGCTTTGAAAAGGTTCTTGAATACAATACATTTTTCTAAAAAGTAATTAAAACTTCCGATTTTGAAATATACATTAGATACTTTTGAAAGATTTAAAATATTTTTAATAAGTTTTAACACAATATAATTGCGCATCTTATGAAAGCTTTTAAATTCTGAAGAGATTGGCAAAAATTTCAGTACTTTTAGTCACACAATTTACTTAAATAATTAAAAAAACGCCACGGAAATAGAGCAACTTACAGTCTAAATTAGGACTGAACATAAATAACAATAAACAGGCGGTAAATTAAATTTGAAGTTCTGTACTTTTCATATAAACTACCACCAATGTACAAACAATAATCTAATTCTGATACATGAATGTCATGGCCAGAAGCGTACCTAGGCGAGGGTGGAGGGGACGGTCCACCCCAGACATGATGTCCAAATTGCTCATTAAATATTATTTAAACTCGTAAATTAGAACAGAAATATTATCCGATTTTTTTTAAACCGTAAATTTAATAATAGTAAACTGCTCATCTCCCAAAGAAATAACCTTCTCTTCGAAGATGTTAAGACTACGCGTGTCGACTTCTCCGTAACATTTAGAATATTCATTATGTCGTATTGTCCTCTGATCCCTGTCGTTATTTTTAAGGATGCTTTCCGCAGTTTCGTTCAAAGCATTATTTTTAATGAAGGGTTGACAGCACTCTGTCGGCACAAGAAGCAACGACGTCAAAGTTGGAATCTTCTAGCACTTATGTAGTAATTTCGCACTGATCAGATGATTTACTAATCACTCTCATCACATGAAGCAGAAACATTACAGAACGAACTTGGATTTAAAGGTCAATAAACTCAATACAATTATCTCAATAAGATTTTCCTGGTGTAGTTCAATAGATAAAAAAAAAAAAAAAAATTAGCACATATAGAACTGAATAACTCCCTCCGTATCAATTGAGAACCATAAAAGCGAGTAAGGTGTGGAAATGCGTGACAGAACCTACCACGAGAGTAAAGTTTGGATATTGTCTACATATCATCTCCATTAGGTTGAAGATTTATACGAAGCAGGAAACGTTCTGGACGCTTCCGTGTTAGCAGTTCCCAGCGTTCGAATGAAAGAAAATGTACAGTGGGGAGGGGGTACTTTTGAAATTTTTCGTATGTAAATACAGTACTTTATAAAATTGTCGAGAAAACGTCATATTATTCAGGGGGCGAGGAGCAGGAAATTAAAAGGGTTTCATAGTTTTATAAATTTTGTATTTATTTCGGACACACTGTATATAAGACATATTATAAACTTGTCTAATTTATTTTTTATGGTAAAGATGTCTACAGTGATGTACATATATTCCATTCTTCATGGTTGTCACATTTGTTGAAAGTAATGCTTAATTTTGTCGATTATAATTGACCATCATGGGAGGTAGAAATATTTATCCTTGGATGGGAAGAAAAATGAAGAAGTTGGGAAATAATTCAGGAATGGAGAAATTCCCCGCATAATCCCTTTTAATTCTGTTCCAAATGATCATTTCTCACGAGAAATACAAAAATATAATTGTTTCGTGTGTTAGTTCAAACGACAGGACTGAAGGAAGCAGTGAAAAGTCGAAAGGGGACAAATGCGTCTGGAGGAGCGTAAACAAGAGTCATCCGCTGTCTCTTCAAAGACGTCGCAGAAGAAGGCGAAGGTGAAATCCAAGAGCTGTTTACTTCGCATTGGAGAAGGCGAGAGTCGAAAGAAAGGATGCTGCCACGTATCGAGTTCTTTTGGGAGACTTCTTCAAGGAAATCGACACTCGCTAGTGGAGGTTGCTATGCGGTCTTATTCAGTTATTTGGAAGTTCCTAACCAGATAATTATAAGGTTTTACGGCCTTTAATTGGTAAATAACAGTACCTTACTTACCTCGTTTCTACAAGGATTTTGACCTTCCGCAGATGTATAAATAATGCAGTATCCTACTAACACGTCATGAATGATTACATAATATAGAACAACAGAAAAAAAATTAAAACAATAAAAAGCAGAAAACATTCAAAATTATCAATATTGATTGTCAATACAATATTGATAAATAAATGCCAGATATTGTTTGTGTCCACACGTAAATTCAAATTACCCACGTGGTTTTTATACGTATCATTTGAGACATGCAGGGTTTATAATAATTACTTTTCCTGATATTTTCCCATCCATCAAATGGTCTTCGTTCAAGCAGTGATTTGTTATAACATTGGATTCTGCTACACTGAAGTTCCGTTAGTGTTTTCGAAACCTGTTTTCAGTATTTTTTTTTTACTTTCCTATGTAACTACCATTGCAATCTCCGCATAGAAACCTGTAAATAATGTTCATTGTGAAACATTCCTTAGTATCAACTTATATCGATGAAATTCTGCGGAAAGATAAAGAATGTACTATTTTTCGGATTAGGTAAGTATACAACATACATACTCACTAGATATTCTAGCAAATAATTGTATCCTTCATTAGAGATAAAGAAAATTTATCAATTAAATTCACATGTTTGTTCGATTGAATATCATTTTACGAAAAAAATTTAATAAATATAAATTTATTGTCAAAAAATCAGTTACAAACTGCGTATGACCACGTGGAAGACAATTAACTAATTTAATCTCCGGAAGCACGCAAGGGACCATCCCATCAATTCCGATCAAGGGCCATAAGGCAAAGGCGGATTAAAAATAATAAAAATTCAGCAAACATTTCTAGATAAGATAAAAAGTTAGATATGTTATAATACTAATAGAATATCAACATGTTTGTAATTTAACATAAAAAATTTATTTTACATGTACGAATTACTATCGAACTATAGATTATTCTGAGTATAGTGTTTATAAATCATAAGAATTGAAGTAACACTAAATTCACGATTTCTTGATTCAATAAACGCGCCCCTACACAAAAGCCTAGAGAACCTGTATAAGAAATCCGCCTCTACCCGAAGGAAAAACGGAGAAAAACCCGGGCCAGGATGGGGCTACAGAATTTATGTACCCAACCGTGCCAAAGTTGAGTACACATAAAAACTAAATTAATATGAGTCATAAGACACAACAACCATGCAAGAAAATAGTTTTTGAAATTGTTATAAGTTATTTAAAAAGTACTACAGAAGTGGCATGATAAAGTACTAGACGAATTTAGCTTTTTTTAAAACCTATAAATTCTTTTACATTGTAGAAGCACTGGTGCATGAGGTTGCTTTTAACAGTGGATTTTGCGAGATTCAATTTCATAATCTCTTTTATATTTTTAGGAAGGGAATTATATAGAACGATTCCCGAATGGTATGGTCCTTTTTGGCAAAGAGTGGTTGACACTATAGAACGATGAACATATTACTACCATTGCGAGTATTGTGTTCGTGAACGAGACTGTTTCGAATGAAGCAAGGGTGGCACTAAAGTAATTCGGTCTTAACAAACACGACCGTTTCATAAATATAAATGCAGGGAAGTGTTAAAATATTTAATTCCTTGAATAAAAGTTTACAAGGGTTTCGGGGGTGAGATTTACAAATTATCTATGAATTATGAATGTTTGAACGCTCTGATCGAAATTGTCCCAGAAGATAACGCCATAACGTAAATGGGAGTAAATGTTTGCAAAATAAACGCAACGGGAAATACGTGGACTAACTGCGTTAACTAAGATTCGGAATGCGTAACACAAATTGCTTAATTGGGAATTAAGATTGTCAACGTGATAATTCCATTTGAGGTTGTCTTGAATATGGAGACCTAAGAATTTTGTGTTCGTAACAGTTTTTAATTGTGTTCCGTTTAAAGAAAGAGAAACCTGGGGTAAAGATTTTGTGATACTATTGTGAAATGACATAGACACTGTTTTGTCAGTATTTACAATGAGACGATTTGCATGGAACCTAACCGAAAGATTAGACAAAACTTTTTGAGACAAGCCGAAAGATTAGACAAAACAATTCAAAACTTTTCTTTTTTCCAGAAAAAAGAAAAAGATCTCGAAATTATAATTAATTCTTCATGCTTCTATATCAAAAAATGCCACAAAAGAGACAGAGTTCTTATTTCGGAGATTATGTGAGTAATATTTAACCACCATTCATTTTTAAGTGCTTCGAAGAAATTAGTCTCCCTTATTCCGTTCACAGAGCGGGTATAAATGGTCTACTGTGCTATTGATGGAAGGATGGACGTGGATCCACACTACATTGAAAACAAAAGACTAAGAACGTCCGTTGCTGAATACTCTTCTGTGACTGCATTCATTAACATCGAGAGCTCAATGCACGAAGACTACGTTCGGAAGTTCATTGACGATGTTGTTTCTCAGAATCAAAACGCTAGATATTTGTTGTATATTTTTAACACATGTGCTCAGAAGTAATTTCTCTTGAGGCTCAAATATCCCTCGTGATATCAGGAAACACAAATATTTGCAAGTATTGTTTGAATATCACTTCTTGAGCAGAGAAATTAATATTAACTGTCACATATCTACTGTTTATTCATTAACTTTATTTTCTGACTCTTTAATTAAGGATATATTGTACGAGTATCACAAAATACGAAACTTGTTTGATTTTGAACAATTTTACGCGGTATTTTTTTCTGACAAACTGACATACAGCAATGCGATTATGCTGGAAATTACAAAACACATTCACAAGGACCGCTAGCAAGGAAGTTTTATGCAATGTATCGTATGAATGGGTAGAGAATTCATGAATGGTTTACTCCTATTCTTATTGAGATCGTCTAAAAAATAACTTCACGGGAAGTTCACAAAAATAACAAATGTGTAGAAAATGATATTACAAAGCACTGAGCACGACGTGCCCGATTTACATGAGTTGTACATTAAATAAAATTAATTACATTGCACGTTAATATAAATGTACTTGAAATACATTCTGAACCATATAAAAAATAAGACGAGAAACACGAGCTGAAACTTAGTTTCCCTCCCATTCGTCGTCCTTAAAAAAAAATATTAGACTTCATTTATTTGTAAATCTCATCACGATTAATTGAATGCTCTTAATGGAGTTAAGCAAACGTTTCCAACTCCGAATCCATAATTAGTTTCATGATAAGTCGAACTTTCCGGATCGATGCAAAACTACTTGGAACGGCACACTTTCCACGCGTAAGAACAACATTCAGCTGTCCAAATTAGATTACTACTGGGGCTCATATTGTAATGTTGAAAAGTTTTCGAAAGACAGATTATCTACATCCATCTTTCTTTAAAGAAAAAAAAAGTGTTCCGGTCTGAAGGACCTTCAAGGGTTATATTGATCTACGGGTTACGCCATAATACCGAGATGTAGCCTCCACGTCCACCAAAAAATAGGTAACCGTGTTCGTCGGAGGGTTAGATAGAAATGAAGTTCTTAGCGCCGTAAACATAGCGATCCTCTGAAACCCTCCATTACCAAGTCGGAACGTGGTCGTGTAGAATGGAGAGGACGTAAACAGCACGTTGGCCACGCGGTCCGTCTGTCGGTCGATCGATGTCGCAATTCACACGAGGCGACGACCCCACGGAGGGCTACACGGAAGCCAACATTTGTCTCCAGAAATATATCGAAGGCAGTGGCGAGCGAACAAAAAGCCTCATCGTTTGGAAGGAAGCACGGTGTCGGAGCTGGGGAGACAGCAGTGGCGTTGGAGCAGGAAAACTGTCAAGATGGTTCAATGTGACTGTGTCAGTGGCGTAACTAGTACACTGTACACCCAGACATTGCCTGGGGGCCCCTACCTCTGGAAGAAATACAGGGTCTTCTTCGTGGTTTTTAACCGTTTGTGAAGAAAAATTTATTATTTGAACGAAAGAATTTTTACGTAATCTAGTCATAAATAATCAACGAACCTTTTTCAGAAGCTGAAATTTCACTAATTCATCATTTTACGCTAACGTCCGGGTTTTCCGAATGTGTGTGCAGTTGTCATGCTATCATAACGTGTGTTGTCTCCTATCTGCTATGGTATGGATCTCATACTTGATTCGAACAACTTTCTTCTCAGAATTTACGTATGTGTGTTTATCTGCCATATGAAGCATGTCCAATTTTTTTTACTGTAAGCTCACCAGAACGCTTCCTCTACCCATCCACGACTTCTTACGAATATCTTTAAAGTATGCCACTGTTGCGATGCCTCACACAGNCTCTACCCATCCACGACTTCTTACGAATATCTTTAAAGTATGCCACTGTTGCGATGCCTCACACAGAATAAGTTCCTACAACAGAACTTCTGTTAAAGCAAACTTTGATTACAACAATAAATTAATTTCTCATTCTACAAACAATCACCGTTTAATCCCCATAAGATATTCAGGCATCACGAAAGATATTTTGCGCAAGTCGATATTCGGGATCTTCTATTTATTTCTTCTTTTGAATAGAATAAACGGTTTCTTTCCCACAATCCTCAAAGTCCAGAGACTGTGAGAAATCGGATATTACCTCTGCCCCCATTTAAATGCTGATCCATGCCCAGGTGTATCAGAAAACGCAAGAATACTTACACGGGAAAACCCAGAGCCAGAAAGCCGTAAAATATAATACTTGTGAAGTACAAATAAAATATAATCAGAACTGGTGACAACCAGGATTGCTGCGCTGCATACGAAATAAGATTGAATGAATTACTTTCTGTGAACTAACCATGATTCCATTTTGTGACAAAACGATAGGAATATATCAAGAATGTGATTCCTAAAAGAAGAAAATATGAATTTAATATTGTTTTTCTGCTTCATATGCTACCCTGAAGAATGAAATTGTATCATAAATTGTAATAGGATAAATATAAACTCGTTAACTCTGGGGAAAGTATTCTCAAAGCATTGGAGATAGTCAAAATCAAAAACCGTTTTCGACCACTTGCGTTGACCATTTTCTACGTTTTATTATAGACAATAAAAAAAATTAAATCAGCTTTACAACTTCTGTGTTTTCTTTATTTTTATCAATACTGATGTCGTATTAGAGATTTGTATAAAAAATGTTAAGAAAAACAAGCGCGAGAAAAAAATGACAACACAGTTATAGACCACGCATGTATTCGCAAACCTTAAAAATATGACGTCACTAAGGTTCCAAGATACAAGTTATTAGAAAATGTAACAAGTATTTATACACAATTCTTCAGGTGTAATGCTTAAAAGTAATAGAATAAAATAAATAATAAATCTGACAACTTTTTATATTTTAATAAAAATACATTCCCAACTCCATTACCTTCCAAGTAGGTGGGCTGATATCTAACTTCTCGTTAGGGAATCCAACAGAAGTGTATCAAATGTAAAGTTCAAGAAACATTTTCTTCCAGGACACGTAAAGAGTTGTTGAAATAGTTCATCAAATGCAATTGTT
Organism: Laupala kohalensis; assembly: GCA_002313205.1. Taxonomy (NCBI): domain Eukaryota; kingdom Metazoa; phylum Arthropoda; class Insecta; order Orthoptera; family Trigonidiidae; genus Laupala; species Laupala kohalensis. The sequence continues at coordinate 343,728 of NNCF01130416.1, forward strand.
AATTAACCCTATGAAAAATTTTAAATGTTAGTATACCATCAAGTGTTGCATCAAAATAAGTTTTAGAAAGTATGGAGAATGTCCAATTATACTTTCCAATTATATATTTTACAGTTCAATTAGTTTGAAAATATTTATCCTCAAAACCTTACAATACTAGCTTTTACATAAATATCTACAAATTTAAAAACAGTTTTCCTGGATTTAAGCCGGAACTCTTTGCAATTGCCTTATAGGCTGATCTTAAAAAAGGCATCTCCAAGATAACTTTCTCAGTGCAACTAATTTTCGATGTATCACAAAAACTTACGGGAATACTATTTAGCAATACGTGCGCAAAATATACTGTGCAATTAAGATGTGCATATTCATGTTTTCAAAATTTTGAATTTAAAAAAACTGGTGTGTAAATAAAGTCGTAATGAGCTATCCAGAAATATGCTTCTATTCCAAACATACTCAAAGTCACCTCTCAAGTTTGGTTTCGATGGATCAATGTGTACGTGTTCTTAACATACACTCATATGACATTGGACATCATAATACGAAAACTGACTCCTCTGGAGCCAGTTCATAGAGACCTCGAAATATTTTTTTTTCATTTTATTATTGGAAAGTAATAATTGTCTAGAAGTAATTGTCTCAAATCGTACTCCCGAATCGAAAATGTCTCGCAAAGTGCCGTACACGAGACACACGACTGAAGCCTCTGACTCTTCCGGTCCTCGTTTTTTCCCTGCCTCGTCTCGCCAACGCCCGACGAGTTTTTGTGGCTCCTTCTTCGGAACGAAAGAGAGAGAGAGAGATGGTCTGGGAGGCGTGTGCCTTGTTTGTCGTAAAGCTAAGTGGGAATTGTTTGAATGAGCCAGTGAACGAGCGAGAGATGTATTTAAGGAGGTGACGCGGAATTTTGAGTGTAATGGGTCCTTCGCTGGGCCACGGCGCTCTCACGCTTCTGTAAGGGATGCTCTCTCTCTTTCGCTGGTCGCTGCGGCTTCACGAATTTATCGCGTTTGCTTTACGTGAGGTTAGTTGCGGGTTCACTTGCGATGTTTTGAAAGTGAGTGTCGGGTGAAGACAGGATGCGAAGAACGGGTGGGAGAATATCCACAAGGAACAGCCGGAAATCAAACCCTGGGGAGGTCATAGAATTTTTTACAGGGATTGAAGAAAAGCTTCAAAACCAAACAAATTGTTTTATTTTTCTGCTGTTTACATCGATTAGGTAATCAATACAAATAAATAAATTACGACTCGTGTTTTTCTTAAACGAGTAATAAAAATAAATATATGTTTATAGCCAAAAAAAGTCGTAAGTATTTATTTATTTCAATTATTTAAAAAAAAAACTTTTTTGATTAAACAAGTTGTTTTAATCAATAGCTTCTCTAGTAGTATACTAAAATGTAACATTAGCCATGCCAACAATATTAATACATCTAATGCAATAAATATTAATTTTAGGTATTAAACCTAGGACGGAATTAAAATAAAAAGTTAATGGAAAAGTTAAATACGACTCAAATTTAGCATATAACTGTTATAATACAATTTTTGAGTCATCTAAATTGAAAATCAGTTGTTCAAGTTATTGATCAGTTATAGATTTGGAAGGTATCAAAAGATCAATCAGATGTGAAAGGTAACAACAATTTTAAAAACCATTTGTATCCGTACCAAAATCTCCACATAGACGCCCACTCCTGCTCATCCAGCTGTAAAATGAGTTTCTGATCCATCTCGAGAGTCGAATGCCGAAGTGTGATACCGACCACCTCTTGTGCCACGGCCAATAAATCCCCGAGCTACCTTAAGTGAACCAAGAAGGGTGAGATCAGGTATACTTAAGAGACGGTGTATAGCCTTGTTTGTAAGGTATCGCACTGATAAATAAGGCGAACTAAGGTGTAAATAAGGCTGAACACATCTCGTCCGGACGAGCGTGGAATGGAATTAGCGTTTCCCCACTCCGATGCATTTGTAAAACGATGACACGATAACAAAACTACCTTAAAAATAACAACAATGTACGCAACACTGAACTTTTCGTTCCAATCAGGGTTCTTCTTAACGTGTAGTACATTACAATTTGTGCAGTAAGAAATAAGTTTCTATTTGCAAAAATTTAGTTCACGATTATAGAATGTTGTTACATAAATTAAAAACTAAATGAAAATTGAACTTGTTAATTATATTAATATATTAAATACATCTTTATTTGCACGTTTTATCTGTTTGTATATTTAATGCACCTTGAATCCATACCAGGAAGAAAAAAATCTCTCAAACGTAAAAAAAAAAAGAAAGAATTGTCGATTCCGTAATTAATAACAAATCATTTTCGAACTTCTAGGGAACCGCTGAAGAAAAGTTAGAGATAAGTATGTTTTTATTTTCAAATAATTTGTAAAAATTTCTCTTCGCAATAGAGGCGTCAGCAGGAAGAAAAAAAGGCACCAAACTATTTGTGCAATAAGAACAATTCCTTTAAAAAAAACCTTGCAACAATGATGATTCTGTATATTTTTATATTTATGAAAAACACAAAAGAACAGTATGCAAATACAAATCAGCAGTTACTGAAATTTCAATAACTACCAATCTGCAATAATTATCGAAAAGAAATGTGATATTTCCTCACCAAAACAGTCAATAATAAATGTATATTTTTTAAATAAGAAAAATATTTCCAAGAATTAACATCGGTCAAAAATCAAAGATTATTTGTATTGAATTATTTAAAGGAGTCATAGATTTATTAAATTTCCTAGCAAAAACTGTGCCATTAAAATAAGATATCCTTTCTCTTAGTTTTCAGGGACAATAATAAACACAGAATAACAATATTTAACATGGCCTCAATGAACTCATCCCTCATATATTAAACCCAATGCTTACGTTCTTCAGTCTGTTTATTGAGAAATTATTTGTTGTATTATCGTAATGTTAAAGAAAGATATTAAGTTGTTTAATATTCTCCATCCTAAAACATTGGTTTTGACGTGAATACAAAGAGAGAGAGAGAGAAAATATAAATTTTGTTTAAAATTTTTTCATAAAAGTCGGGATAAAAATTGATGACATTACGTTAACTTATGACACAAAATATTATTTGGTTTCATTGAACTTCGCTTCGCAAACTAGATCCCACAATATCGTTCGGTCGACATGATCTCTATTTATAACACGAACATTAACGAGAAATACAGTATTCTCATTTCGCGCAAATTGCATGGGGATGTTAATATGTAGAATGTTGCTGACAGATAAAATATAACTTTGAATTACACGTAATTACATCGTACGCCAATATCGCGCGGAAAAGCAATCGCGAGATGTATAAATATTGGAAAATCACCCGGTCAGAGAAAAAAAAAATCATTCGATAACTTATTTTCCCATTGAAAATGTTCCGAACATGTTGTGTTTTTCGAATTTAATGAATATGGTAGTCTAATATAAAATTCATTTGGATTTAAAGGGGATGAATCTTTTCTTTCTTCATATTTGACAACGGAAGTATTGTCGTCCTTCAATAATCAAATGTTTAGAGGGGATAATATTTTATAAATTATTCAAGACTTACAACCTTTAACGGACAAACATTATACATTTTGTGATTTAATGCTCACAACGTTTCGACTTTATGTTGAAGTCGTCGTCACGTGTCACAAATTATAACAAGAAACATATTATAAATTATCATATTTTATGAATGTCTGTTTGATTTCGTGTGACTAAACGAGAAACTGAGAAAAATGATTGCCCTCAGTAAAATCTGTGTTTTACATTTCATGGCGAACTATTCTCGAAGTCACGTTTATTTGCATCGAGAAAATTTAACTTTAGACGGAAAAAAACAAACAGAAACGCATTGGGTTTTTTAGTTTATTGTATATTAGTCGCAGTAAATTACTTTATTTTCGTCAACTTGGTCATAAATAGTTTGTAACAGCTCCCCTGTCAGTAAATTATTAATTAATAATATTATTATATATTATTAATATTAATTATTAATAATATTTGTAGCTCGCGTTATGTTGGAAGGACATTCAAATTTCTGGAAACTTAAATATATCGCCAATATCGGCCATCAATTCAATGCACTTGCTCTTTTGGCGCTATTCTGTGTGGAAAGAGTATTACCTTGTGCCTCAGTATGTTGTATTATTAATTTGTAATTTTAACAGCAAATATTTCGCTTTTGTGACAACTATTAATGTTAGTTTGGATACAACTTGAATTCGTTTATGTTGGCAATTCGTGTTAAGCAGCCATATTGCTTGATTTTCGGCAAAGTTACATGACTTTGAGTATATATCTTCTGAACGCTCACACCTGAACAAATCATTAGAAAAGGACAACTAATTCGCTCGAAACATACCACGAGTTAAATATTGCTCGATTTAGTGGACGACAAATTGTATATTTTGGGATTACGGATTTTTTTCCTTATCTGAATTTTAAACAGATTTATTGCACGTCATGGTATAGTTTATCAACTTTAGAATGAGCAGTACAATGCCACTTAGTTCTATGAGAGTGATTTTAATTATTTCGCACAACATTCTCAAAAACGTTTTTAATGAATTTGAATTATAATGTGGTCTCTTAATTTGAAATGAACTCTTTTCTTCAACATAAATTACCAGTTTCAATGCCAATAATTATGACGACCTACTTCTTCTTCGGCTATATTTGATCTAAAATCTCCTTTTCCATCTTCGGCTTCCTAATCATGTAAAATTACGTACAATGCATGTCATACACAAAGAACATCTTTATATCCTATCAAATTAATATATAGGAGAGTATTCTATTAATACTTTCGCAGCATCTCATTAAGAGACCCACTTCACAGCACTTTCCCAATTCTCTCGCGTCAAAGCTGTTTTCAAGATAATCTTTCCAGAAGAAAATGTTGTATATCGTAATGTGATAACACGGGTCAAGTTACCGCATTGAATCTTTTCAGTTCATAAAACAACGAATCCTAAATTGATCGAATAAATCAAAATACAACCCGACAGCAAATTACTTATACTTCGTTTATTCACATGTTTTTCTAAGTTAGTTGATTGGAATATTTGATAAAGATACATAGATAAGCGGTCGTATCCACCCATAAATTCTCGAGGAAAGTTATCACGAAGGTCATTATGAATATATTAGTATTTGAGTTGAATATTCATGACCGAACCAGAATCACATTTCACTTCATATTTATGACATGGTTTATAGCCGCATTTACAACCATTTTTATAGACGTCTAATTTTATCTTCGTAGTTTTTATACATTTTTTTCAGATCTGTTCTCTCAGTGTTCGTCATATAACACTATTTTCTCTCATTTCTCACACTCTCCTCTTCTTCTAATTTTCCCACCTCTCTCTTCCCTTCCTTCTCGACATCTTCTCCGTCCCCTTCCCAAGTTCTCTAACAATCTTCAGTAGTAAATTGTGAAAATGTATACAACTGAGGATACAAATTTTGTTTCTCTTAAATTTCGAAGAACTTAAAATTAGTCAATAAAGCTATAGTCACAAAAGGAATAAAGAATGAATAATACAACAGAAAAATTTCATTTTTATTAATAATTTTGCCCCAAGTGCCATTGAAAATTTTTCAAGTCTTCGAAATTGTAGTTGATTACACATGCACACATAAAAAGATAGAACTTATTCTGTACAAAAGACTAAACCTTTGTATTCTAATGTATTTTGACGCGCTGAATTCATATCTGGGGCCAATCTTGATCCATCACCTCCCCCCCACAGTTTTTTTTAAATCGTAAAAAAACACCCTTAAATGCAGAAGGAAAGAAAACTTGGACTGTTTTAAAGATTCGACTCATGCATGCCTGTGTGTTTCGAAGCGCAGAATACAAATTCAGAATTGCTCCACCACCCCAATTTTTTTAAAATTGTATTTTCTGTATTTTAGGGCGATGTTTTGCTATATAAAAATGGAGGGTGATGCAGTTCTGATCCCGGATTCGGATTCAGTGCGTCAAAATACATTAGAAACATAGGTCTAGTCTTACGAACAGATCAATTTCTCCTTTCATGTGTGCTTGTGTCATATCTTGTAATTCTCCCAACATCCACCGAGTGTCCCCTTGGCTCCTGGTAACCAATGTGTTAGCGTTCTTGCTCATCCCCAAGTCATCCCAGCGGAGCCAGAAAAAATAATTGTTGCTTTTCTCTTTAATGTCTCAATTCGTATATAGCTGTGACGTTTGTAAAGCAACCCTCCTCCTTCAATCCACATCCTACAACTCCTTGTATCAATAACTCTAACTGTTACTAACTACTCCTATAAACACCTCCACGAGGGTCAAGTTGGTGGTAAACCCAGCTAAGCGGCTCACCTACTGACAATAACCCTTCCACTCACCTCCTATCTCCTATCGCCCCTTGTAGATAATCTTCAATAGCACGGTTTATTTCCAATTTACAAAGACTACAATAAGAAAAAAAACAGAAAAAGAGTGTCCCCTTTTTCCGTCGCCCGTCTGCTCTCACCCTCTCTGCCTTCTTCTCCTTCGTAGAGCGGGGCTCTCCCGCACCCATCACGTCGCGTGCGGCGTCCATCATCGCCCGAGGCACCGCCCGCAGAGGTCACTGCGCCAATTACTCCAATTCCCACTCAACAGAAGAGCATCGACAGTTGCCGCCACAGTCACACTCTCGGAAAACACGAGCACGCCGCTGCCACGACGACCGACCGTCGGCACGAGTATTCTTTCCAAGAAATTTTTGGTTTCTTAGATTATCCACTAATGCGCAAATGTCCCAGAAAATGTTCGTTCCTTTCCTTGGTATTTCCGAGCGAAGCATGTCACACAAATGACGTACCCTACTTTCCTTCCAGCATTAAAACACAGTTGACGATTTCCTATCGTTTCATCTCCCACCTTTTCCTTTAAAGATTTAACGCAACAGCATTTAAAAATGACATCGAGAAAAGAAGTTACTAGACTCATTTATTTGAAAACGTCAGTTCTGACAAACGGCAGCTCTGACGCGTCTCATTATGTTGGTATAAACAATATTCGTACAAGAGTTACGTGATACTCATTCATGTGATATATTATTCATGACTGTTCTGATGTCCTGTTTACACTTAATGCTAAATATGATATCGAGTGAAACTTGCCTACAGGTATCGGATGGATGAAAGTAGTATCTATCATTTTATCCCGTTAAATAAAATAGTTCTCAATAAATATAAACGTTCATATTATCATATAGTGTGTTAGCTTCCTAGAGTATTAGAAATACACTATGATAAATTAGTATTTTTAATGAGTTTCTTCAACATATCGGAACTCTATTGATTACTATTTATATCAAATGTTTCAATGCTTTGGGAAATAAATTTATTTCCATGTTTAAATTAGCTAACTAACATAAAAAATTAACTTCTTGTAAAAAAATCAGTTGCGATCTGCGTAAGACCATTGGGGGGGGGGGGTAATAAAGTAAGTTACTCTCCGGCAATCAGAAAGGGATAATCCCTTCAATTCCGATCAAGGGGCCAAGGATAGTGGGGCATTTAATGTTAAAAGGAAATTAGTGATTTCACGTCATGCAATGATTATGCTCACATTGTGGCACTTAAAATGATTCATAGTGAAGCGGAACTATTTTCTCGTACAGAAGAGCGAAACTTCTGATCAAAACATACGTGAGTATCCATGCACTCCATCGCTTTCTTAATCAGAAGTTACACCTATGGTTTGAAGCGAGTATCCTGAAGGACTTTTTCACAGAAGGAATTATTGCTTGCGCCTGATTGGTGTCTTAAATGCTTTTGGCTTCGAGGGTTCCCCGAGGCGAAAGCGGAAACGGAGAAAAATTTCTCTTCGTCTACGATTGAGATCTAAGATTGGTATTGGTGGATACACGTCTACATTCGTACCAAACCCACAACAGAAACTCAACACTTTAGAGGATAAACCATCTTTACCCTCACCGCCGAGTTGGAATATTTAGAAGCGTCGCGTATTTATATGTTTGGAAGTTTCTCACCTGAAAAAGAAAGGGGAAAAAATGTTAGGATTGTTTTTAGTTTAACGTCGAGCGTTTATATGAATGTTTAGGAAAATATTTACTGAAAAAGTTCAAAATACGCACTAAAAAGTGCAAAATGTACACTTCAAGTATGCGCTAAATATGTAAAAAATATGCACTAAGAACCCAAGTAAATACACTAAAAATTCGAAATATTCATATTAAAAACGTGTTACGTATGTATGTACTTATTACAAATAAAGTGTACGTATAAATTGGGTTAGTTGAATAATATCCCTGAGTTCGTTCATGTAATACAAGTCATATTTCAATAATAAACATGTAAATTTTGGTCGAATACAGTAATTTAACAAAAAATTACACACTAAATCTTCAAAAATATACTTTTTTATGCACTATTAAATTAAATTGAAATGGTTCCACGAGGTAAAAAATTGTAGAAATAGATTCCTCGTAGCCATATAAATGACGGAAAAATATACAGAAGATGCAAAATCCGAACGCTGGTTAGAACATATCTTCTTCACCTCTAGGTGCACGGAAGAAACAGAGGCGGCGATTGGGGGCGCTGCAGCCTCACCCTCACTTTTTTTAGGAACTACAAAAATTTCATTTTAACCTTCTAAAACTGGAACATCCTTGATATGGTAATCACAAATTGTCTTTACTTCATTTATTTCATTATTTAAAACATACTTAGTGGAAATATGCAGAAAATGTCTGTAAAGGAAAATGGTCAATGTATTTTGCCCCCCCCCCCCCCAAAAAAACAAAACAACAACAACACACACACACTTTTGATTCCCAATCGCCGCCACTGAGAAGAAATATATGAATAACTAAATTCTTCCTGTCTCCTTTTCTTCGTCTTTTTTCTCCCCAGAGTTTGACCCTGGACAATTGCGATTCCTTTTACGGAGAGCGCGAATGTTCAGAGAATGAGGGTCGTGTTCGTCAGCGGCGCTGTCATAGAACGCGCGAGACACAGATTCCAAGCACCCATTGCACTACGGGAAGGGGGTCGTTGTTTGCGGATAATGGGTATCGCAATCTGACAGGAAGAGGGGTTCATCGTCAGCAGAAACGACTGTGGTATCGATCGAGAACATGTGAGTGTTGATTAGATACGAAGAAAATGGAACGTTGTAGTCACCATTCACGCGAACGCTGTCTCTAATTTGGAGGAAATGCAACGATCGTGGTAACTTGTAAATTATATGGTGAGATATACTATTAAGTACAGTAATAGAGAGACAGACAAAAAAAAAGCACAAAATAGGTAAAGTAATTTAAAATTGTATAGTGGTCATGTTGAAATTCTCCCTTCAGAGAACTGTCTTCAAAGCAATGGACCTATGTAGATCGAAAATATAGATATCAACCTTTATCTTTTAAATATTTTTACAAATATAAATTTTTGTATGGTCAGGTAGAGGAGCAGACATTACGGTCGGAACGTCATGAAAGCTTCCAATGCCCTGATCGGGGTTAGCGCTACATTTCGCACGCTAAATAGCAAACTCTGTTTCATGTGGCAAAGGTGAATTCAGAAAAAACATTTAGAAATGATGTAACTTCTTCAATAATTCATTACGCTATTTACATTTTTATTTCATGTTTTGTTTATCATGTGGCGAGCTACAGTCCACAAATCTGATTATCGAGGAATGGATTATTATTAGATGTTTGGTAGCGTGGGAGGGTTGTCTGGAGTAGGTAAACGAAATCCCTGTTTATACTCTCATCCAGTTCGTCCTGGTACCGGGGTCAAATAAGCGCTATCACATTGAAGAAGCTAACATTAATTCTGTAAAACATACGACAATGGTGGTCTAGGGGTAACGTCTTCGCTTCCAACGCGCTGAGCGGTAGAGCGTGGGTTCAAACCCCGCTCGGCCGAACTAGGTGAGGTTTACAGCTAGGGTTTCCCCCACCTAGTACATATATACCGGTTCGGTACCATAAGTTCCCCCGCAACCCAACATCTCTCCTGCCCAATTCCCTTACTCAAGTCCAACGGTCTGAACTCATGGACTCATGGCCTGAATCTCGCCAAATCATAAAATAAATAAACAATACGACAATGGTCTAAAATGAACCTAGTATATTCCATCATTCGCAAGATGAAAAGTCGGAAATACAAAATCTGCAAACTACTAAAGAACTCCAAAAGTCTGTTCTTGCCTAATGATTTAAACTTTGGGGCAAACCTTGAAGTTGTGAGACATGATTAAATCAAAGCAGTTTGGGATTTCTTTTATTTATAAATTAAATTAAAATTCCACTAATAACTGCAACTGGATCTGAAAGAAATTTTCTCTAGAATCTTACATAAAAACGTCACGAAAATTCACGCAGCAGACGGATCGAAGGATTTAATAAAGTGATCATTAGCGCATCGTCGACTGTAGGAAAAGAGAGAAACCTTCCAGTTAATTAACTCCGAACGAAATCGTTTTTCGAATACTTCAAAGCTTGTTTAAAGAAATAGATCTTAGACTTACAAATCTCTTTGACTCGACTTCATTACGGAAGATTAATGATTCACAAAAGTCTTGAGAGTTGCTCACTGAAATTGCGGAAAAATAAAATGTCGCCCGGGATTATTTTTAGATTTATACTTCCTTCGGTTCAGATCAGACTGGCAACGACTATTTTAAATAAAAATAATAATATTTGTTACAAATCTATGTTCAAAGTTTAAATATAAACTCCACTCAATTGATAGTATATTATAGCGGAAAAACGAATAAAGAAATCTCGGAAAATCTGATAAATATAAAAATAATATGGTTGAGGTCCATGTACTCCATTCCACACAAATGATCACGCATCTTTGTTTCCGTAAATTTTGTGGTTTCTGACTAATATTTTTCCTCAATTCACCATCGATATCTACTAAAAATGTTATTAATTAATACTGATCGTCCGAAAGTGTTGCTGTGTAAAGTCCGTAATCCATTTATTCACCCATTTGACCAAGAAAACATATCACCTAGCGACTTTAACAAAAAATCTTTTTTCAACTTGCAACATCTACATAATGCACTGAAACGAAACTTTCATCGTTGTATTCCTTGGAATTGGGAGGGGGGAGTCACATTTTTTAAAGTACTATATAAGATGCCACAGAAAGACAATCCCAAAATTGATCAGTAACTTTTTTTTATTGTAGAGAAAATACCCCAACTCCTCTGGAATTACCTGCGAGAAATTTAACGAAGAAAAAAAGGAATGGAGCCGCTAGTTGTTTCTTTGTTTGTTTTTGTTTGTTTGTTTCTTCTGCCATAAGAGCGAGTGTCGTGGCGCTGTAAGCCTCACGCGATGGTTGTGTCTCCTGGAAGCGTCAACCACTAGCATGAAAAGCGTGAGGGTCGGACTCGACAAAAGCCCACGAATCATAACAGCTTTTAAACAGCGCTTTTATGGGCGATTCTACATACTAGTAATGGGGAAGTGCTTGAGGCAAAAACGCTTTTATAGCGGTGGTTTTGTAGCCAGTGGCATTTTAGGATCCTCCGGTGAATGGAGAGAACATAGTTGCAAAAGCAACATTTTAATCATTCCGCCACAAGCTAAAGAAATATGGACAGATAAATAGAGGGTAAAATCACGACGTATACAATAAGCCGCTTTTGAAGTCACGCGAAAATGCTTTATGATGGAAGGTAATTTTATTACATTGTTACACACGTAATTGGAGATATATTACGATTTGTTTGATAATAACAGAAAAACACTATTTTTCCCCTAATAACGAAAAAATTGTATAAAAGTGTTGAAGAAGAGTGGTTAAAATGATGTAGTATTTATCGAGCAGAAAACTGAAAGAGATGTAAACACCGGAATCTCAAAATATCCCTTGAATGGCCAACGACGTTCCTTGAAAAAATAAAAAATTTGGATCCTATTGTTCATCATCTACATTAATAGTTAAACAAATTCACTCGTTCACGGATCTTGGAGAATAATTTCAAAAGTATACTTGACTGAAAATATCGCAAATATTAATTCATTCATCCCAATCATAGTAAGGTTTTCCCTGGTTTCCCTGACTGTTTCATGCGAATACCGGGATGCCATAATGTAAGATGACGGGTATGTGATGATAAATTATTGAAAATATTTGTTTATAATTGTACATCGTACCAGTGGGGAAAAGGACCAAACGATATCGAGCATCTTCATCTTTGATGTAAGTAAATGTCGAGTAAGATTTCCGCCTTTATTAAAATCATGATAATACGAAACCCAAGTGACGAAATAATTTTTGTTGCACTGGATTCATTCTTCGTACTGGAAAATAATTCAAGGTGAAATTAAATTGAGTGGTGAATATCCAGTAATAAGAATGTGGGAAAGTAAAATATGATTGAAAAATAAAGAAAATTAACGATGAGTTGGTTAATCGTAGGTCTGGCAGTGAAGGTTGAAGAACATGCATGAATTATCCAGAGAAACAGAGATTCATTGAAAGCACAGGGTATTAAATACCTGGAACGGATATGAACAGGGTCTCGGAAATGGGGTATGGTCTTGAGAGGAACGTCAAGGGAATTTAATTTCAAATTGAGATATTTAATCATGGAATATTTTGTTTCTCCTCATACACCGTGACGTCATTCCTGGTTTATTACAATATCAGATGTTCATTGTATAAAATGGTGTAAACCCCATTAATCTAAAAATACTTTTATTGTGTCTGAAGACTTTCTCTCTCGGACTAAGTCTATTTTTGGTCATTAAGGTGCGTTTACACTTGTACACATGTATGAGCACATGTATGAGCGACATGTATGAGCGACTTGTATAAGACACGTATCGCATTTCGAAGGTTTGCGATTTGTATGAGTTCACACACTTCTACCTCATCCATGTATACGGCAGCGTTCACACTTCGCGATTTGTATCAGGGAATTCTTGGTGTATCGCGAGGGAAGAACACAAACATATATACTTACCTACTAAAGAAATAAACTAATCTAAACTTAACTAGTTAATATAAGATGCACTACTCGACACTTAAGACTACAGGAGTCAATAGGTTGAGAGAAAAACGTACGACCACAACCCACCAAAAACACAGCTAGAATATAAACAAATATGGCGTAGCGCGTACTGGCCATGGGTTCTGCGCATGCCCATAACATGTTGCGACTAGTCTGAGCAACATGTTTATCCGGAATGAAGTTTATACAAAATGTATCGAGATTTGTCTGAGGTACTGTCGCGCAATATGTCAAAGAGTACCTACGTAGCACTAGTTCATACAAATTGACATGTATCTCTTACAAGTCAATCATACATGTATACAAGTGTAAACGTACCTTTAGAGTGGTGTCGCATACCTCAAGTTCATACAACCAACGTTTTAACAATCTGGGGAACGACAGACAGTGCATACATGTTCGAAAGGTCTTCGTCTGAACACTAGTCTACAGCAGAATTGCCGAAATTTTCGCTGTTTGAACTTCAGATATGGCGACACCCGGTTTATCACAAATGCACCATTTATATCCACCGTTTATTTCATTTAGTTTTCCTGAGACATGTACCCCTTCTCCCTTTCAGTACTGTTAGATCTCAAGTCTTTCCTGCGACTCTATGCTTCGGTATCGATACACTCAGACTTCATACATGATTTACGACTCCAACGTCTAATGCAGGGTATTTTACTGTCCGTTCTCTGAGCTCGAAAGGGAACAACATGAAAGACGACCACTAACAAGGCGTACGATAAAGTTGTTGCGACCCACGTTGCAAATGACATCGATGGCACTTGATAATATTGACGCGCTCATGTATAGTGGCGGCGACAGGCAGCACGGTCGGTGACTAAAATAGTGAAAGAAAAAAAGAAAAAATGAAATGTTCCCCAATGTCGTATATTTGTAAACGAATGTTCATTAGATTTATATTAAATACTAGAAGATCATCTGACTTTGCTCGGGATTTATCTTAGACGAATCTTCTTTTAATCAGGAAAAAATAAAATCAATCTACATTGTAAGATCTTAATACTTTTACTTACTGATTTTTGAAAACATGTAACTTTTCAAATTCATAATAATACTAATTTAATACAAAAGTTTACTGCACACACT
>NNCF01130416.1:357889-386791 GCA_002313205.1 Laupala kohalensis
AATAACGCCGATACATCATTTCATTAAAATCTTATTAAAGACGTCTCTTATCTTTGTTAAATACACAAAATAAATAATTCATTAAATTTAATGATGATTAATTTTTTCTTCTTAAATTACTCTCTTAAATTTAAGAATTTAAACACTTCAATTTTTAATAACGTTTTATAAATAATTTAGATCAATTTTTGTAGAAAATTTTCCAGGACCTATAACGAACAAAACAAAAAAGAATCACGCATATCCATCGTTCGAATCGTGAGTTTTGGTCTTGAGTTCATACAAAAATCCCATAAAAAATCACTTTCAGTTTTTCCCGAATTTTCCAATTTTCCGGGTAACTTTTCCAATTTTTCTGTCCCTAAAAACTTTATTCAGACTATTACAAACATTTATTTTAATTAGCCAAATCGGTCCAACCGTTCTCAAGTAATGCGCCTGAGACCAACGAACAGCATTTCATTCGTATTTACATAGATAGTTACTTCAGAGACTCTATGTATAATAGCCCATACAACTTCGAGAAGGTTTTATAGTAGCCCTGAAAAATCCAAATTTTATTCGACANACTAAATTTTTACAGTATTCACATGTGTCATCACTCATTCAAATTAAAAATGTTTCTTCTTTAATTTGCACCTAATTTAATCTAAATTTGAGAAAGCTCTCATATTTGCAAAAACTACATCTATTGGAGCAAGAATATATAGAAATTTATCGTTCTTCCATTAGTCCAAGCGCTATTTTATTATCCATCGACGCAATTAAAAAAATTAATTTAATTTAAAGATTTTTCGTTTGTACATGAAGACTTTTTCTTTAAAATTTATAATGTAAAGTTGTTGCTGGTACTTAAAATAAATGTGGATATTAATTTATTATATTCTCTACGAATAATTTATCACAAACTTATCGGGAAAACGATTTACTTTGAGACAGTAAATATTTCAATGAAAATAATGATTTTCATTTCTGGGGATGGGCACAGAGCAGTGTTTATTTTGATAGACGAGAGTTAGGATTAAGAATCAAAACTACCAGAAAGTGCATTTACTTGTTTATTTTATGTATAGACAAGCACGCAGATGAGGTGGGGGAGATCAGATACTTCGGGGTATCCGTACAATCAAATATTTTTATAAGTTGTAATTACAGAACTTTTTATAACGTCCAACAGAACTACCCGGCGTTCTTAATTTGTCAGTCTGCACAATAATTCAGGGCCACATTTATTGTGAATGTCCAGTAAAAGCAATTAAGATGCGAAATTATAAAAATATGATAGAAAATCAATACAATTGACAAGGAGAAGGCTAATCGTATGTTATTGGTACGCCAACTGCGAAGGTTGAAGGATAGATTCTCAAGAGAAAAATAAAGGGATTTCATTACCACCACGGCGTATTAAATACCTGGGACGGATACGAGATAAAATACCACGCACAAAACCTTAAAAAAATACACATACATTTCAGTATTGTATTCTAGTACGCACGTAATTGCGGTTTTAATATCCAGGCAGAGGGAACACTCACATTAAACACAAACAAACGAAGCGAATAGTTAAGACCTCTGAATTCTTTGGTTTTTCATTTCACTTTTAGGTTATGTTCTTGAAAACAATGTTCTTCGCAGCCTGTAAATAATTTTGCTTCTACGATTCGGTCACGTAGATTATACGTTCAGTGGATTGTCCGGCTCACGTAACGTAATCGAACTCTGGCAGACATTTAGTAAGCTTCGTAGTCAACAGTCAAGCGAGTGAAAATCCACATTTCCTAATTAGCAACCTATATAGCTTTTCTTTTTTTTTTGCTTTTGTCATCAATATTAATTATACTTTGCATTTTACTTGTTATTACCCTTAAGAACAGTGCTTTAAAACTTCAGATGATTTCATTGATTAATTTTGCCGATTTCCATGCACTTTTAGTATAGATAATGAAAACGTAATGTCATGTTTTTAATAAGTTTAATTATTAATAAACAATCTACAGATATGACTATCTACGGATATGTAAAAAAAACAAAAAACAATAATGCTAATTAACTCATAAATCGGAAACGAATGGCACAGTGCAATATCATATCTGCAGACTGTTATTGTCTCGAGACATGAGTCGTAGACAATTCTCCAGAACCCCGGCGAGTGACATTTCCACGAATCCATTTCCAGATGGTAATAGGGAAACCTGCAGGACAAACCGCATAGCGAGTTGACGCGCGTCTTCTTCCACGCAGGTGCTCATAGTCACGGGGGAGGGGGAGGAAGGTTTGCTGTTTTACGACTGGAGAGAGACGTTGGTCGCCATTGTCCACCTGAGGGTACGTGCGGCGTGCGGCGTGCGTCTTCGGCGCGAAGCGTGTGTACGAGCACGCACGCAGGGCTCGAGCTCATTTCCCGGCGCGAAATTGCGTGGGTGTGGATTCCACAAAGGAGCAGAAACAAGTGCGTGGGGATGTGCCGCAACAAAGCTTCCGCGTCGACATAACACAAGACTATCAAATTAAAAGAGAAAGGATCGACTCAAATCGTTCTCATTTGTTACAAACAATGCACATCCAAAAGTATGCATTTATTAAGGTAGTACTAGCGTAGGTAGAATTTAATCACTAAAACGTCTTACATCTGCATAAATAAACAGAGTAACATATGCTTATTTCAACTATGATTTCAACTTGAAAAACATACCTCACCGGTCATTTAAAAGAAATAATTGCAATTATAAATGATGGTGTTATGCAAGAAACATGCATTTTCAGAAAACGACCAAATTTTAAACCACGAAAGTTTTGGATGCTTACTTTGATCTGTAGTAAATTTTCAGTGTCATTTTGTTATTTTTTATCTGTATGTCACGGAACATTACGAAAAAAATCAGTTTTTCGGGGTGTGATACATAAATTACGAAACGGTTGTGCTCAGACACCATGTTTTTACGTGCATCTCAAGCGAGTCAAGTGAGTCCCTGAATATTGCTCATGCCACACTATTAACCGATATATGGAAATTAACGAACGTTCTTTCGTCATTATAATTCATAATGTTGTATAATAAAGTAATTATAATAAAAATACAGAATGAAGCGCTAGTCCACCTCGAAGAAAGCATTAGGGATGAGCTCTAACCAAAGATCATACACTCCAAAATACTGCTGCACAATATTTAATTATTTTAAAATTGTAGAAATACTTCTTACTTAATATAAAACATATAATATACTTAATATATAATTTATATTATTTTACTCTTAAATGTACATTAAATGTTACATACATCATTTAAAGTATAATGAATTGGAACTACGAAGGGAAATTCAATAGTCCATCATTTTCTACGACTTTTCAGGTATTTTTTTCAGATTTGAATTAATAATCTTATGGTTGTAATGTAAATAGAATGTAGAATAAAATGAAATAAAAAAATTATCGTAAATCATATTGTGAAGTTCAAGACTCTTGATCGAAGTTAAAATGGAAAGAAATCGAAGTTTCTAAGTCTCGCGACCAAATGAGTCGAAAAATTGTTACAATCTTTTAAACAAATACTGAAAGAGAGGAAAGTGGAGATTTTCAAACACAGGATATAATCTAAGTGAAATTATAACAACTCTCATGATCTTTTGCGAAATTGTAACTCTATTTCTCTGACAAATCCCCTGTTCCCAACAGTCATTCCAGAAGATAGTTAAAATCCATGTTCCACTGTATTCTGTAACGTTCCTGATGGTAAGTCAACGTTACCTCCTCGCCACCACCTTCAAGATTTCCCGGATTCTATCGAGAGGAGGAACTTTATTTAGTTTGATAACTAAGATAACAATAAATAATTTGATACTAACCTTTATAGTACTTGAAGCATACATTTTAGCTCATGGAAGAACGCATTCCAAAACACTAAACATATAATTTGAACACTTCCAAACCGAAGTGCCAGTTAGAACAAAAGTTTACGCCTCGGGGAAAATCGTGAGAGTTACTGAAAGTGAGTCTCTAAGTTTGGAGAAGTCTTTTTACCATTGCCTAACAGATATATAATATATAGATTTATTACATCCACGCTTTACTTCATTAATATTTTTCCACATACCATTAACGATGAGTTCGTCAGTTTAAAATGCTGCCCCAATAACATCTACATGACATTTCCTGTTTTCCCAATTTTTTTCATTGCTTTCCCTTTGCCCTACGTATCCCACACTTGGACACTGCGTCCATCACATCCCAAGTGCCAGGTGCAACATTCTTCCGTTTCCATGGAGCCGACAGCTCTCCCCAACTCCGATTCTAAGAAAGCTTCTTCTCCACACAACGACATTAAATTATGCAAATTCCTTCACAACCGGCGTGACATAGAGGACGTGAAATAAAAAACAGTGGACGTTTCATTTTTTTTTTGTATAATTTTGATAGGACTACTTCGTATAGTCATTTGACGTTCCACACATGCGACTTAACTTTTTGCACGCTAAGCAGGGAAGGGTTAAGACACTGGTGTCGTACGTTGACGCAGAACACGTTTCATGCGTTTTGGACTTGCGAGATTATGTCAGATGATTTTGTTACTACACTATATCCCGGAGCACTAATACTGCAAGTGGCTAGTGAAGTCCTCATAGAGATAACTCATGAAGTGGTAAAAGAAAACAGCACTAGACGTTTTTGAAAAAATTATTGCTAAATAACTCATTGCATAAATTTAACACATTGCAGTAGTGAATTCCACATAAAACTCACTATCCTCGAAATATTATTAGATTTAAGATTTCAACAATTAATGAAACTAAAAATCATTCATGTTGGTAAATTTGGCGATGAAAGAAACATTGCACAAATAAGTGCAATGAAAAAAAATGACAATATACGCTAAAGATGTGAAGGAAGAAAATAATAGTTCACATTCATATGAACGAAATACAAAAAATTGTCTCGTTCTTGATCTACAGCTATATTTCATAGCACTATGAATTCAAAACTCTTCATCTTTGAACTTGTATATATCTCGTAAAATGTAACATTTTTATTGGTCTCATATTCCCGCCAGCGTTCAGTTACTTTTAAAAGCTTTTAAAACCACCCGATTCTTCCGCAAGAGCGTTCTCAACCGCAGTGAACATGCAACTTGAGTTGGCAGTTTTTCTCTAGATGTTGCCGACAAAAGTCGTATTTAATCTTTCAGGCGCTCGGTGTTCCGAGTATCGCGTGTAAAGGGAAGCATGAAATGTGGTTTTCGCGTCTAAGGAAGAGATTTTGCAATCAAAGATGTGATTTTACAACGAAATGAGAGGCAACAAAAGGTTGCAGATTAGGAACGAACAATGAAGGTAGTACTAGTGTAGGATGAATTAAATCACTAAAATATCTGAAATCAGCAGGAATAAAAAGAGTAACATGTATTTATTGTGATTTAAACTTGATTACCTCCTCACCGGCCATTTGAATGAGATAATTACAATAATAATTGACACTAATACATTGCGTCTGATGGAGGAAAACTTATTTGCAAAATAAGACCAACCTTTAAATCACGAAAGTGATAGACTTTGATTTTGAATTGTAGTACATTTTCCGTAGCATTTTTTTGCATTACTTTTATGTATAGGTCACCGGACTTTTGAGAATGCCATTTCACTNTTAAACACGGAACGATTTCGCTCACTCCGATGCATTTCAAACGAGTCAAGCGAGCTCCTGAATATTGTTTGTACTAAATTATTAACTGATAGATACAAATTAAATCATTATTTTCTTCATTATTATTCATATTGTTTTATAACATTTAGAATAAAAATAAAGAAAATAATTATACATTTGGGTGATTTGACTAACTTGGATTAAGTGCTGGTCCCTCCTTAAGTCATATATATATATATATATATATATATATATATATATATATATATATATATATATATATATATATATANAATTCGTTATGGGGGGAGTGTGTGAGTAAAACAGTGACAGTTTTTGCATTATGTAATTTATGGTCCCTAAAACGAGATAGAGAAAGTGGAGATAAGGTGAAGTGATATATGAAAACGAAGAAGAAAGTCCAGAAACACTTCGCTGCGATAGGACGTTTTGCGTAACGTGCATGAGCGCCGTGGAAAAGTGACGAAAAATAAGAAAATGAGACGTAACATAAAATAAAAATGGAAAAACGGAAGTGAAAAGTCAAATAAAAATCGTAGTGAACATTTCTAGGATTTTTATTCTAATTTATTGTTTAAATGTACACGAGTACTTACAGTAATATGCATGTATCTTTAATATTTTATTTCTCAAAACAAGAAGAAGATGAGAGTTTTTAAAGTATGATCTTTCCTGTTTCATGAAAACAATTAAAGTATTTGTTTATATTTGATTCATTCAGAGGACAAACGGTATGCGTATTCGGCCTTAAAATTATATAATAAACATTGCATCTATGTATTACTCCATTTATTTCATTAAAAGTAAACGGAGTTGTAGGTTGGACATTTCAAAAATTGGTTAAATAGTTCCAGAGATCTACATTTCCGATAATCTACGAAGGGCGAGGAATTCTGCTGTAAAATAGTTTTTTCTCTAAAAAAACAGCAGCTATTAGTAGTTGTTGGTTTAACTCAAAACTATTTTTAACAAATAGTTTTACTTAAGAAATAGAATCAATTTAGCCGAAAACATAGTTTTCAAGGTAACGAGAAATAGCTTAAGCTGAAATGTTTGCAACTACATTTTTTAACAGATATGTTTGAATTGATTTTTGCTAAACAGTGGAATACCTGACAAGGTGGTTCACCACTTAGAGAAACTGTATGCCTCAAAGCGAATGCCACAGAAATACTTGAATAAACGAATTCCTCAATTCGGTGATCTTCTATTAACCTTCCTTCACTCTCAACCATGTAAGGAATGCCACTGAGTAGATTAAACTGAATATGCTTAAGTGATTTTAGGGAAACGTTGAAAATCTACCATAGTAGAAAAGGAGCTCAAAACACGACCTGATAAAGTATTTAAAAGTGAAATGAACACTCTTCATCCACAAATTTGACACTTTTTTTTGTTCTGATCACCAAGATTTAGGGTCCGTGTGTCACCGTTGAGAAGGAATATATCACATCGTCGAAAATATTAATTAAAAATCGTACCATTAAAATAATTTTTAATGTCTATGCAGGCATGTTCCTTACATCTATAAAACTAATATATTGTTCGGAAGTGATCTACAGGAAGTACAATATTGTGAATTTTACAAAGCATTACATAAATAATTATTGACTTACGACCTTTATGCATTTAATTTTAGTTATATAATGGACGTTAATTGTAGTAAATTTTAAAAACCATTGTTCGAGTTTATACGCAGGTTAGCAGGTTGAGATAGACAATTGTATCAACGTCTATTTAAACACATTAATTTATCCTATATCGTGATAAATATTATATTAAGAGAATTATTGCTCGATCAATATCGAAATGATACAACTCAAATACAGAGCGATTTATTCAAAAATGTTTAACGAAATAAGTTTTCAATTATTAACATATATTCTCTTTACGTTAAAAAAAGTACATAAAGCAACTAATGTCATGCTAGCAATAACAAGATAATTATTCAAAAATTTCTGCGAGACATAATGCTCATACATTTTTAAATTTTCGAAGTTCCAATATCGGTCAGACATAGATTCATAGATACACACGAGAGTGAACAAAAAAGATCATTGATGTTAAGCTCTCATGGACGCATATGTAAAGATTTTTCTTCGTTCTTTGGAAGATAACATGCTCGCATAGATTACACTTACCTTCGGAACGTAAAAGGATTACTTAGACGTTTAAACGATAAAAAATTAAATAATTTATCCCCCATAACAGTTAATAACTGCACATGACCATGCGGAAGACTTAACTACATATTCTTAACACAATCTCTAAAACGTTCAGAAGGACATTTAACAAGCAATAAATATTGACTCAATTTATGGGAAGTACCGTTAATATGTTAAGAGTCGAAACGGGTCTTAAAGAAAAATAAAGAATAATCCTTTAAAAATAGTTATAAACGCCATGACAGCAGACAACTACGAATTATCTGTTGTAAACCTTTTGACCGACAAGTAAATCATGCGCGATGGCTACTGCTTGAAGGCAACAATGTATTGAAATTTCACTTTGGTTGTGCATCAGGTTGAGGAAGGTATCTTTAGGGCCTATAAAATTATATCTGAAAGGTCAAAGAACGAAAAATGCTTCTTTATCGTGGGAATAGCTTTTATCATTCAGTTTACATCCCTAGGGCTGATTGAATCTTTCTGGGATACCTGCGACACGCCTGTTGGTATAACATACTAGATAGATACGGTAGATTCACATTCTTAAGTAGCCACTAGTTTCCTTCCTCGGGTATAAGGAATTGAAAATGCACATCACTAAACGGTAACTTTGTATTCAATGGAGACAAGCATATAAGTGAAGAAAGACGTTCGAATTATATGATGTATTACGATGTACTGAATAAGACGAGGTCCTTCCTTTTTTGGATAACCATTGGTTCATGCATATATGAAGATATGTGACAACTTGTCACGCGTTAACAACATACATTGGTTCATGATATGGACTCATTTTATTTTATTTTATTTATTTTTTGTAAATTAGCACGAGGACACACTCACCCATCGTTCATCTAGCTTCACTCACCTGAAAAAGAGAAAGAAAACAATCACTCTAAAAACTATAAGGACAAAAAATACAACACATTACAACATAGCACTTTTGAAAATGACGGAAGTTCTTTGAGCGAGAAGAATGTTGGTTTGACTGTTTATTTATGTTTGCCACGTAGACGTGCCACTGTCTTCCAAAAGTGTCATAACAGAGTTCTCTTATTTTCACATTTCCATTCTTTTACATTAGACCTCTTCAATTAGAATTATGATACGAGTTAAATATTCCATGCTGAAGATTCTACGTGTGATTCTAGTCCTCCCAGAGTTTCAAACTTATCGAAGCGAAGTCAAAGCATTGGACGGGACAAACGAACAATAACCGTTACACAGACACGTACAAAGTTCGCTCTGTTCCAAAGAACTAACACCTATGTATCCTTATGTATTTTGACCCGCTAAAACCGAATCCGGAACCAGAATTGCTCCATCACCCTCCATTTATAATAAAGTAAAACCATTCGAACGTGCAGAAAACACTGTGTGGGTGTAAGGGGGGAGGAATTCTGAATTCGGGTTTAGCGCATCAAAATACATAAAGTTGTATAGGTGTTTGGTTCATTTTGTGTGCGCTCTTGCTATTAATAAGCTAATTCAATATCCAGATAGACACATATGTCTAGTTCATAGCACCACGATCAACTTTATCTCGAAAAGCAGGACTTCGTCCAGACTATCAACTGGATGGTTTGCTTTTCACACGCAACCCATCTGCAGAAACAAAACAGCATTAGAGAAACAAGAGAGACGCGAAGGAATTCTTGGAAGCGTTGTTTGTCCTTCTATGCGTGAGATCTGGAGTTCGCCGCTAACCACTTATCGTAGTGTGCGGTGCCCGCCTAGAGAGTGGTGGGGAAATGAATGCTCCCTTCCATGCCTGTCTTTCGGATTGAAACAGAATAACCGCGTCGAAAATATCAACTGCCATAAGCCTTATTTATAATCAATAACACGAACCAGAGTGCAGCCTAATCACAAATAACTTTTTTTTTATTTTTCAAGGAACAAAAAAGGGTACAAATTAGAGAATAATCTTGGGAAGGCAATATATTTTTGTTTTTGTTTTTCGTGAGGAGGGAGGCTTATGAATTTGCCAACTTCAACAGGTATCAGCAATTCAGATTAAAATTTAGCAAGTGTTATTTTTGTGACGTATTTGTAATGTTTAATCATGATATAATCTCATACATAGTCATTTTTATCTCTCAAATTATTTAATGTACTTTAAATGGTAATGCAAGTAACAATAATGAACTTGCATCATATTTTACTTTATGGGTAATATTTATATTGAGAAAGAATAGAATCAACAATTGTTTAAAGTGTATTTATGCAAAGCAGATGAACGACTTCGTTGTGTTCTTTTGAAACAAATTTTGACTTCTCTTTTGTAATTAGCGTATTAAAGAGAATTTTTTTAAAATGTCGTATTATCGAAAGAAAAAAAAACGAACTCTAATTCCTCCGAAATTAACAGTATCTACAACAAAATCTCTATACTTCGCTAATTTTATTATCACTCAATAGAGACGAGGTAATTTCTAAAGAAATTCATGAAAGTTTTTTCTCAAGTAAAATAGAAATATTTCTGATAAGTGAAAGATATTGAATTAAGTAAAGGCTCAATGTCACACCTTAATTCTGAGGACCGAGGACTTTATTATGGTGTAAGAGAAAAAACATTAAAAAATAAATGAGAACCACGGAAATTTATTCGAGATTCATCTCTACACAGATAACTTATTGGTTTTAGGAAAGTTGTGAGTTTTTTTCATGTCGTATGCGCATAGCAGACTTTCTTACCTCAATAACAAAAAAAAATCATACAACTCGAAACTCGAATTTTTTTTATCAGAATAGAACCCTAAGGAACTAACGATCTAGAAGTGAGTTCTTAAAAAAATGACATTGAAGAACAAATAAGTTTACTATAAACTTATTATAATGCAATACACTGCGTTTGGGTGTTATCACTAACAAGAAAGCTAGAACGAAGGCAAGTTTGACGTATTACTAAAATTTTGAATATATTTAGAGAAAAAATGGCTTTGTCAGTCGGGTTATCCTCCTGGTTTTATTTTTCGAGCACTACCGGCTTAAGAGAAGACAGGTGTCCTGGCGCCAACCGGGAACTTCGCACGTATTAGGAAAATCGTTCTGGAGATTAAAAACAGTTCGCTAACAGAAATGTTAGTCGGTGCGCTTTTAAAGCAGCAATAAAACACCTAACTCATCGCATTCACACGGTGTAACATAGAAAACAATAGTTCGAAGGAGTTTTGAGTATCATAGAAGACGCATACAAAATGAATCAGAACTGTTTAATAGGATATATTTGAAAATAAGCGAGTTCAAAATTCATTAACTTTTGGAAATGTAAATAACATCTAGTATTACGGAATGACTAGCTACTATTTTTAGTTCGATTTCAAGAGGCCAAAGAATATGTATTACGTAGCAACGGTTAAGAACTATGAACGGAGTCACTTTGTTCATTTGTTTTCATACATATCTATTTTTTATACATTAATGAAAACTTAATAATTTCAAGGAAGAATTAGAAGAATCAGTTTGTTAAACGAAGGTCTTGAAGGCCAGTGGAATAATATTTACATCGTCGAATCATTTTTTTTTTTACTTTAAAATAAAATTAATTTTTAAGATTTAACTCATGAGTTTTGCCCATAACATAATACGCGGATAATTAATGTTAACGCAGGCGAATTTAAACGTCTTTGTGGAACTAATATAAATACCGTAAAATCAACATCATTCGGAGTTATTACAATGTATTATTGTTTGGAATTATCAAATGTTGTTATATGATTATTTAAAAAAATGAGATGTTGAAATATGAGGATTCCTAAAAGGGTTTTTCAATTAAAGAAAAATAATTCTATTTCCGAGAATATTTTTTTTGGAAACATTTTCGTTTGAGTTCTATTGGAAACGTATCTATGGAAAATTCTGCTTTACAGTATCGTAATCGTTTTTCCATAGGTAATGCCAAGCTTATAATTTTGACCTACAACGACTTAACAGAATCGCTTAACAATTTAAAATATTAGATTCCATTGAAAACACGAAACATACAACAAAAATTTTCATTTAAAAAGCGAATCGAATGGGTTCTACCAAGATACGAACATATTCATTTTACGTCACGAAACGAAAATTACGGTTACATAATCTCTTCAAAACGTGTATTTCATTAAACGTAGACGTTTGAAAGAATAGTTCACAGAGGAAACTCTAATTCGATTTTTAAGTATATATTTATATACCCTAGACTGCGGCATTATATTGGTATTTTACATAATGACATTTATTGGTTTACAATAACTGAAAGTCCAACAGATAATAAATTGGAAGAATAAAATATTTTTGAAACTTATAAGAATTCACGTGGAGTCAGTTCTAAAAACAAAATGATCAAATATTTCCGGATGGAATGTATTTATAATTACACAGTATCACTTGTCTATTATAACACAAAGTCGTAATCAACATACAACTTCGTAAAAAAATAGTACAGACGATGAATATTCAATTAACAATAAATTCAGCATTAAAAATTCAGGATACTTATAATTGATTTACAACACAATTGAAAACTGGAATAAACGAAATGGGATGAGAGTCAAATAATGTTTAGAAGTCAGTGCAATCAGAATTGCAATAAATACAAATCCTTATTCTTCTGAACACTATCGGTCATGATGTTTTACGATGCTTACACAATGGAGTAATTAGTATCATCATCATATGCATTAATACGGAAATATTTTATTTCCTTTTCTGCGTAACCAGACAAAGCATATCACAGAAATGAAATATCGTATTTTACAGCATCAAAAGATGTTACGGTGATTGTCTAACATTTCAACTTCCATTTTCTCCTATTCGAGATAACAGCATTAAAAATTACACCGAGAAGAAGCTACTCGACTCATCGCATCCGATCATACTGGTACAAACAATATTCGTATGGGATTGTATTAAGTTACCTGAAGCTCCTTTGTGCATTATTACTGTTCATAACTTACCTGAAGTTCTCTTTATATAGTTTAATGCTAGATATATAACCGAGTGAAAATCATCTACAACTAGCAGATACTTGTATGGGGGAAAGTATAGTATATGCCGTATTATTCAGGTTATGAAAATAAGTATGAGAGTTATCGGCCATAGAGATCATTAAATGAATGGATTTCTTGCATTTGGCCTGGAAATAAGGACACAAATATTTATATTATGCCGACGTTTTGACATTTATTGAGGTCATCCTGAGGGCTAAAGTAACTCCTTAGAGACTAACATCACTCTATCATAGAAGTTAACGAGATATACTAAAGGTTTGCGGGTTAGGAGAGTGAGCTGTGTGGAGTGATGTTAGTTTCTAAGGAGTTACTTTAGTTCTTATTTCCTGGTCAAATGCAAGACAACCATTCATGCAATGGTTATGAAAATAGTCTTGCTACGCTAAGGTAATTATTTTCATACAGAATATAAGTTACACTCAATTATCAATAGTCTTGTTACAAGGAATTTCACATTTCTCTAAGTATCTGAGTGCAGGTGTGCGGGTGGGGAGGATGGTTGAGTCTGGTCACTCCTCGCTTCGTGAGAAACGCGTTCTGGTAGTGAAAAGCTGAAGTAGAAACCTGGACTAGCCGGGCGTTGCCTCTGGAGTTCTGTCATTCCGAGTCTCCCATCAAACTCCCTTCGTCTGCATAAGTAAGCGAACAGCAGGCTCCGCCCCGAGATGCAGGTTGAGATACGGCTTAACTGCCGGTCAGACTGCCATTGTGTGTGTGTATCGTATGCTTTACCGATACGTAGGTTTGGAATGGGTCGGACTGAAAAACAGCAAACACTCGTTACAGACCAGCTGCAACATCCTTTTGGATAGGCCAACTATTTTTAAGTAGCCCATGAGTAAACAATTATTGCGGTCCAAATGATGTGATTAGGCATGTATTCCGAACAAAGTAACATACGTACTGAAACTACGTAGTCAGCTACACGATCCTCGTATGCTATTGTATAGCTGCTCTAACTTTGCACTTGGTATTTGACAATCTTACAACGTATCACTGTCCCGGTCTCCCTTCGCTCGTCCATCGCATGGCTATATTTCCGTCAACACCGCCAAATAAAGCAGCACCCGGGGTTGGGAGGGTCGGTGACGGCTTCAAATAATTTTCAGTGTCATAATTGAGCGGTAGCCATCCATTTTTGAAGCGTTCGGTCGGTTCTTCAAGCAAAACCCGCCAACTCGATCTTCGAAAATCTCAACTGAGAGTTGACTCATGGGGTCATATAATATACGGGAGTGGGTCTCTGACAGTCAGGACTGCGACGTTGTCATTTGCCATTAAAACAGGAATGAAGCAATGTAATCCAAGTTAGAACGGCGCATGTATAGGTTTAAACTGGTTTTATTCTCGCTAGTGACAACTTTATTAATTCAACTGTTCGATTAATTTACTTTTCCTTACACGCATAAAACGCAGTTATTTCAGAATTAAGGAAACACACCGTAAAGTTATGTACTCAATACCATTGACGTCGCGAACTCACACTTTTATCATTTATATCGCAACTTCGAACGTAAGATAAACGAAAGAACTTGACCTATTTCAGAGAGAGATACCACCATGGTTATCGACGGAAAACAAAACTTTGCCGGAGGGTATGGCCTCAGTTGTCAGTTATTCGGAACTCAAGTCTTTCGGGTTAAATAAACGTTATTTGATTGATTACATCGAGAAAATATCTCCAGGCTTCATCAAGACAGATGTATCCAATAACTGATCATAGTTACATTTAAGACAAAAAAAACAAGGAAAGAAATTTTATATATATATAAAGGGGATATGTTTAAAGAAAGCTTCCCAAACATATTCGTAACACGAATGATAAATTCAATAAGAATGTTTCCAAACACATAAGTGCTTAATTTTTAATAAGATTATGAAATAAAGTTCATATTCTAGTATTTGTTTAACTATAAGTATATAAAAATGACTTAAATTATAAGCTATAATAATGATAGACGTAAATAGATCTACTCCTATAAAAAGTAATGTAGACACAAATGTATGTATCAGGAAAATATCAAATTAAAAATTATGTTATATTACACAGGAATTCAAAATTACTTTATATAACTCATACGAATGAAGAGTTTGGGAATGGAAATTAAAATTTAAAAAAACCTTTTGAGTCAAGTTCTGACACATGAGGAACTTCATTATTTTTTCCCAAAATGTACTCCGTTCAATAATTGTGCCATTTAAGTATTTTTCGTTATCAATCAGTATTGATACAAATCAGCGCTGGATAAATGCTTTCGAAGTAAAATATAGTCTCTTCATAATTCCCCACATATTATTCTTGCGCAAAAGAAAAACAACAGGTAATCGTAACACATTCCAAGACTGCTTGGTGCGAACTTGAACCATAGATGGAATGTGGTTCCACTCGCGGCCCCAAGAACACATCCCGTGATGTATGCAGAGAGCGTTTAAACGAAAAGAGATGAACGACAAAAATATTCTTGCGACTGACGAAGTTCCGAGAAAGCGATGAACTTACCAGTTCACTTCTTAACCAGTTTCACGGTGTGCAGGAAAAATTCGAGAAAGTTGGGAACCAGACTTGATGATGAAAGACGGTATGGCGCATGGCAATAAATATTTCCGTGAAACTTACCAGCTTCGGAAGATAGATTAGGTTATAAAGCACTATGGATTATAAAACGGTAATACGGTTTTTAATTGTTCTTCGGATTAATTGTATATTAAGTAACTGCATTCGGGTGACGTCAGGTAAGTTTTAAGATGTTTTTCTTTACTCCAGGAGTTGATGAAGCAAAACTACGCCGAAACAAATCTGGTGAATAAATACAAGACATTTTTCATGCTGCGTCCTCTCCTCTTTTTAATGACTTAAGTGTTATCTTATGATCTAGGTAATTATGAAAAATATATCTATCTTCAACATTTCAATTACAGTATAATATTAAATACCACCACATAATACTAATGTCCTCATTTTCCCACATTTCTTTAGTACATACTAATACCACTACACATGCAAATATATTGATATATGAATGAATATATAATTATTTTGTCAAAAAAGTAGTTATAAACTGCGTATGACCGCGGGGAGCTCAATAAACTAATTTACTCTTTGGAAGCAAGCACGGGACCATCTCACCAAATCCGATCAAGAGTCCTAAAACAGATGTGGATTCAACATTTCAGCACGCTCCTAAGATAAGTATCAAAATAGTTAGCTACGTGTTACAATATTAACAGAATACCAACAAATTTGTATTTAATAAAACACAAAAAAGTTATTTCTCAAGTACCTAGTTTCACCAAGTTATGGTCGGTTCTATGAATTTAATTAATTTATATTGTTTGTAAATCGAAACAAAACTATCCACAAACAAATATGAAAACATAACCTAAGTGATATAATGCAATGTTTATTTTGTAAATGTTCCGCTGTGTCTGTACTCTATTTTATCACTTAAATTCTGTCGTTAAAATTGTTTAATTTGCATTTATATCCTGTGTAGCCCGACTCATTTTTTCCCAGTGTGTCAGGACAGCAAATATTATTGTATCAGTCAATTAATACTGGTGACCAAAACCCAAGAGCTTCATAAGGAATTTAATGACATTTCTTCAAGAGTACACGCGTTCATCATACTTCGTCTGTCTCGTTAGAAAGAAATATGGAACCCGTAGTATTCTCGTTACAAAGTGCCGTAGGCTTCCTACCAGCACATAACTAGCGGAAAGGTAGGGAGAAGGAAAAGTTGGCGGAACGTCAATATTTGCTTCTCCTTTTCCGGGGACTCTCGTTCGGATAATGACGTTAGCAGACGTATTCATACACATTTTTAAGAATTTCACAACGAGAGGTTATTTTAAAAAGGTAAAACCTTTAATAAGTCAATTTGTAAAACCGAAAAAACTAATAAGAAATTCTAAAATAAAATTGTAGAATAAATAAAAGATGTGTTGTTGTCTACAAGTAAAATATTTATTCAGATACTAGTATCGCCTCACCGATATCGAACTATAAAACTGTAGATTTGGCTAAACTCAAAAAGTTTCTTAAATAAATTTTAAATGTGTTTTCAATTATTTCTGGAAAAACGTCTGAAGTAATTCCCTCTAGATATGATTTGTTACATAGTTCATTCAAGTCGGTATCATAAAATTGGTTTGGTTCAGTCCAACAAAGGACACAAGAAATATTAAAATCCAGGGGGAAGAAAATTTCAAATCAGTGGTCGCAAACTAGTAGTCTGCGAACCATTGATGTTCTTCGAAATAATGCGGATGGTCTGAAGAAAAATGTAGATATTAATGCAACATTGAATGTTATGACATTTATATTACATTTTGAAATTTATTCCATTCACATGAAATTTACATCAAGAAATGAAGCTATTTATTTGAAAATGACGTAAATTCACTACTCGAGTCCCGACAATCGACAGCTTTGACGGGTCAGGTCTTGTTGGTATAAACTATATTCGTAGGGAATCGTGAGTGAGTTACGTGATTCTTTATCGTGCATCATCATATACTATTCATAACTGTTCTGATGTCCTCTTTACATTTTTATTCATTTTTTAATGTTTAATATGAAACAGAGTGAAACTTACCAACTACCAGTCGATTTGGGGGAAAGTAGTGCATGCCACTTGATCCAGGTAAATAAAATAGTGTTCATAAATAAAACTAACTTTCATAAGTTAGTTTCATTCAATTTCAATAGCTAGTTGTTATATAAGAGGAACATCCGAAGCCCCAGCGGAGGTGCAGGTGGTAGTGTTGTCGCTCGTCATTAAGTCATCCCTGGTTCGATTCCCGATGGAGCTAGAAAATTTGTAGCTCTTCACATTAATGTCCCAGTCAAGCAAACCCTCCTTCCTCTATCCTGCCACTCCTAGTATCAATAACTCTAACTCTACTTGTTGCGAAGTTGTTGGTAAACCCAGCTAACCGGTCCACCGTCTAACAATGACGTACCACCCAACTCCTTACTCCTATTGCTCCATGTAGGTAAGCTTCAATAGCAGACTAATTTACAAACACAACAATAAGCATTCGCAAGATTGTAGTTTTCATTTTCCCCCATGTACCAATGCTCGAGATAGAATGGAACCAGGATGTTTTTCTGCTCAACACGAAAACGGACTACACACGGAAGTAGGTGACTCGGAAGAACAAGGCGCCGCACTTTACTGCCTCTTCCTATTCTGAAGCACAAATTGGAAGGCGGATGAAGGAGAGGCAGTAAAGCATTTAACTGCGCGGGAACCTTTCACCAAATTGCGGAGATGCCACAAAACTGGATTCGCTATCTGCCAGGTAAGGGCAGAACAGAACGACTTCTCCCTGGTCCTTTTTTTTAGAACAAAGACCCGTAAGGAACAACCGATGGATGAGAAAGGCCATTGATAGCGATTTCCTTGGGTGGTTTCCAGCG
This sequence comes from Laupala kohalensis, assembly GCA_002313205.1. Classification (NCBI taxonomy): domain Eukaryota; kingdom Metazoa; phylum Arthropoda; class Insecta; order Orthoptera; family Trigonidiidae; genus Laupala; species Laupala kohalensis. Next base: position 376,129 of record NNCF01130416.1, read on the forward strand.
GGAAACATTACGTATGATAAATCATCATTCGGCGAATTCCTCAACAGATTGTACGGTCCAGGAATCTTAAAAGGGCCCACAAAAATATTCTAAGTCCCGCGCTCTTAGCAGTTTGGATTTGTTAGGTTTGCAACGCCACTTCTCTGCGACGGGGAAAAAGCTCCTCACCTTCGTTCGACCAATCGTAGGGAAACTTAAAACTGCTTCCATATTTGGCAGACCAGACTAGTACCGGTGAATATATCCCTATTAAATAGTAACGAGAGAAAATGATTTCATACGCCGCTATTCAAGACGTATTTTGTAAATTTTTATTATACACGTCTTGGACTTTCATAACACAAAATATTCTTTAAGTTCTTAACTTCAATAAACTTTAATATTCCCTATATAATACCACAAGTTGTCTCACAACGCCGTCCATGGGAATATTAAACAAAATAAACTTCTCCGTAAAAGATTTGCTCCTTACTGTAAAATCGATATTGTTTAGCCACAGATTTGAATACCATCGCAAGATATCGTATGAATTTCGTGAGATACGAGTTCAGGAATTATTTATTAATATTCTTCAAACCTCTGAATTTTATTCAGTAGCGCAAAGATCTTAAGGCCATTGGCATCAATTATTGTGTTGTTTATTGTAATATGCAGCTCTTTTATCCTATTTTTAGAAGTCAATCGGAAATCAAGCATTATAGAAAGGCGTTTGATATAAAATGAATGAATAACACTAAATGTTAATTCTAATGATATCTTCAATAATTTTAAACAAATAAACAAATTACGTCTCTAAGAAATGTATTGATGCAAGATAAAACGCACGGCTGTAATTGTGCAACATACAAAACAATATGCTCAGAGAGTAACATTACAATAAAAAAATTATTTTTAGTTCTCAGAAAATGTAACAAAAGAAACATATCACTTTTATTTATAATTCAAAATACAATTGAATTATATTCATACACATTATCTAACATTAACAGACTATAAAACATCGCTATTAATATAACATTTTATTTATTATGTTATTTTGTCCCAGATATCAATTTCATTATTTCCTCCACTTGTGTAAGGCTCCTTCCTTTCTCTTTTCTGACCTTCCTTGGTCACCTTTTCTTTTCGATACCGACGCTATTAAGGCTAGGGTATCTTTCATTTTCCTCATTTTTTGTCCTACCCATCATTTTTTGTCCTACCCCTCATGTTATGTCCCCCCTCATTTGTTTGTCCTCAATGTTTTGATATTTGGTTTTGAGATATGTTTTGGAATGTTGTAAATCAGGAGGGTTTTTAGTGGGTATGGTTGAGACATTCGGCAGGTCCCACACACGGGGAGAGTCATGTTGGCTCTCCCTAGTGCGTAACTGCATATTCCCTACCAGTACAAGTTTTTAGGGTTTCAATGACCTTTGATGTCGACATGAGCCGTAGAGCCCCACAAAAAAAAGAGATAACTTCAGGAAAAACACAAAAATAAATATATCGAGTTACCAAAATACTTTTGTGGTTTTGGATTTATTATACGCTTTCGACGTTAAATTTTATGAATAGAATGTTTCTTCCTTATGACCACTTTTTCTTGTAAGTGAAGTTACAGACCCCAGATATATGTTACTGCAGCCTTGAGGAAGTCTCACTAAAAGTCGAAACTTCGGCAGTCCAACAAATATTTTAATGAGGAAAACGCTTTGTTATAAATTATAAATATTTATATTTTGGTCATCACTCATTGCTTCCCAGATTGTGTGCTATCCCAGGATATATTGGTCTCTACGCTATTCGAGTGTTCTTGTGGAAAAAGAGATGGGAGTGTGACTAGAGTAATTAAAGGGAATTGAAAAATAGAAAATGACAAGAAGCTTTTCAAATCGAAACACAAACAGAACAATTAAAAATTTCAATAAGTGTATCATTTATCTATGTCTTAATGAAACAATAACAAATTTGTTTATTAATATAAAGTTAACGTTAATAATTATTCTACGATAGAAAATTCACGTTTACTAGTAGTTTATTATTGAGAGGTTATTTTATATTTTGTTCGTTATGAGGAACGTGCTAAAACTGTAGGTTGCGAATGAGGGATTCTAAAAATTACCATTTATCTTCATCATAGGTTTCACAGTGTGGAAAAAACTCACTTCCTTTTTGTTTATCGACTTGAAAAGCGAAAAAGCCGCATTGAAACGTGTAAACAAATAGTGTCCCGCGAGACCATCGTCGAAAAACGTACTTTGAAGAAGGTTCATTGTTGTTGTTTTTCCAACGAACAGCTTATATATATATATATATATATATATATATATATATATATATATATATATATATATATATATATATATATATNACCTAATTTCAATTCGTAGCAAGACGAATATAACATGTTGATATAACATTATTCTGTTCAGAACATTGTGCTCCGAAAGCATTAGAAGATAAATTTGAGATGCTATATTAATATAATTTTATTGAAAATATTGTTGGGTTATAAATTACATAATTATTAAAATATCCTTATAAAAATGGAGTTTGCTATGGTGAGTTCAGTAAACAGTGATCTGGTGTATAATCATATCACTCTTATTTATCGTAACTTCAATACAACAAAGTATTGCATAATTGTGGTAGAAATGAGAAATTCTAGAATTGTTTTCTTTATTTTTATCATGATTCTCTGTACTTTTTTGAAGATTTTCTTCTTAAAGGAATATTTAAGAATGTTGTCATAGGGTAATTTCAATTTTAAGAAAAACATAATATCGTCATGAAATATATTATTGTATACTATCATTCACAAATGAACAAACAAAGAACATCGTAATTTACGACTTCATGCTTAGAAATTATTTTATGGAAATGATGATCAAAAGTATTAAAATGTACGGAGACATCGCATACCTAGTATATGTATCAGCACAATGGAGATTGAACTTCAAAAGTGTTCCAAATTCATCTCCTTCAGTTGCTAGCAATGTTGCCAGATTTGTGGTAGTGCGACGTTGCCAATTTCTCAGCGTATGTTTAAGATTTTCCTAAGCAATGACAGAGCATTATCCAAAGGTTTCGTTCATTACAGCTCCCAAACAGATCTATTGAGCTGATTTATGGTATAAACCAATTTCAAAAATATGTTAACAATTGTCACCGTAGAGAAATACAGTTACAGTAGAGCTCTATTTCTCTCAGCCAAATGTAGTTTAATTCAGACGTGGTATAATGTTTGTTGAAAATCTCTACGTCTCTATCGATCACAGAAATAGGCACAATAAATTAATGTTGGAAATATTTTACTGATGTTCTTATAAAATGTGTAATAATAACATTGTACGATTCATGAATGATCGAATATATTATTGATTTCGACATATCGACCCTTGACTCTAAGAGTTTTCCATTGAAAACTTAAATTTTCTTTTTTTCGGAATTATCTATCTCTGCTCGTGCATTTGACACAAAATCATATTCCTTACTTTTGATTCTCAATAGTATATTTCAAACTACCACTTTTCGTCTCGTTTCAATACCACTAAATTAGTATAATTTCATATATGTTATTGTTTTTTTAGACGGAAAGCCAAAACTTTTTCGAGTTCATGTGAATTACTGCTGAAATTATTTTGCAAAAATCTGAAGCAGTGCGTAGTGTAAAAATTTGGCCATAACACGAACTTCAAAAATGTATTTTTAGGAGAGTTATTTATGAAAACTGCAATTTAAGTCAATGAGTTATTTATGTATAAGAATGTCTTAAAAATTGTAGTTTCAATAAGTTAATTTTAAAAACATTACCGGTTGAGGGACCCGCACACCCTAGTATTTTTCTTTTTGGGACCCTCCTGAAATCAAATGCTTGATCCGTCCCTGACAAAAATTGCATATACTTTTCACTAAAATCATTTAGAGGATATTATTTTGGTTTCATTATTAATTACGTCAGATCACGATTCACATCGTCATATAAGATCAGATATTTGATCGGAAAATTAACACGCAATGATATTCTGATTTCGTTATAAAGTGACATTTTTGCCATGGTATTATTCCTGCCATGGTATTTGTTTGCAAAATTAATATATCCGTAAAAATAGAGTATTTGAAGAATCTCAGCGACATAAAAATAAACAAAATCATTTAATAACTTTCGCTCCGGGATCAAAATTACCTAGGGAAAATTACAACCTGCACAGTTAATGGTAGTTTCTTAAAATATAAATTTTACACAAATTTTTCAAGTAACCATTTGTAGACATTGGCATACACATGAAGTTCTCTTTAAATATGAAGTTATAAAAGTTAGAGAGATTATACCGATAGTATGGAGTAACTACAAAAAAACCGAAAAGCCAATCGAATTGGACCAACCATTTCTATTTCCTCGCGCATGTCGGGGCATACACAGTTGCCTTCGTCACCACTGCAGTAGAAAGACGTCCCAATAATCTACCCCAGTCAAATACTTCAGTCTCTTTTTTCAAGTATCGGGTATAATATTCATTATGTCGCAACCAAATAGATGACATCCAATAGTATGTTAAGGAGATTGAAAACAAAAATCCAAAATATAAATAAAATACGAATACTTGAAAGTAAGGATAGACGAGAAAATTGTTTTATAAAGATCGTGTGAATTATTGGATAAACAAAATTAAAATGGCGATTTATAGATTGCTACAAGTGAGAATAAATAAATATAATATTCAACATGAAGAAGCAAGAAAACTCTATAAGGGGACAAGTAATAGAACCAATAGTGACCTTTTGTTTACTTACAATGGTGTAAACCTATGAGACGATCAATATCAGCACTTCTAGTAGTGATGGGAATACTGCCTCCAGAGTTAACAGTGGAAAAATGCATCTAAGATATTTTGTATGACAGTGAGGGAAAATGTGTGTAGTTGAGAAAGAAATAAAAGAAATAGATAAAGGATGGAAAGGAAGAGAAACGACAATGATTGTTGGATGTTGGTAAATTGGAAATAGGAAATAAGGGAAGAGATTTCTACGATTTTAAGAAGCAGGAAATAAATTTAAATAATACGCCATAATATGTTATAGGTTTTCTCAATAAATAACCTTAAAAAGTGAAAAAAGTAATCCATTCTTTTTTCTCGTCACTTTTTAGACTCACAATAGGTCACATTTTTCAAGACTTCACTATTGTGATGTTAACTTCTTTTCTAATTTACGTGAGCCCATAACTTAAGAAGGTTTCAATTCTTTTGTTAAATTACACCATGAGGAAACTACCAGGACTCTAGCGAAGAGGGATTTAGAAGTTGGTTGATTTAGCAGCAAAGTCAACCAGTATTGCCATAGTAATCCCTTAACTAAATAATGCTTTGCTCCCGACATAATAATTTCTTTAATGTTTAAATTTCCTGACTGGACATCAACATCAGAATCAAACATTCTCGTACAATATATGGAATATGGAAGTCCGGAAAACCCTAATTTTAGAATTCCTCCTTAAATAAATAGACTCTGAAACGTATTTCGTACAACTTATTTTGGCATTTCGTTCATTTAATCCAACACTTGTGTATGAATATCTGTGTGTAATGGGGGGGGGGGGGGGAAAATTTCTGTTTAAGAATGTGGACATAAATCAATGCATAAATCGTTGAAATCAATTTTGAAAATTTTAACTTAATAAATATTTTGGGGTATTGTCTGGATTGAACTAATATTCGACCATAATTTTGAGAACTTGATCACATTTTAAAAATTTGAAACCACTGGTTAGCATTTTTTTTTCGAAATACAACGGGTTTTCTCTCTCTTAACGAATCGCACGGGCCCCACTCAACTTTCCAATTACATTTCTTACAACAAAGGAGAAGTAAACAGATTAAATTAAAAATTAAATAAAATTATTTATGGATAAGAAACATAAATATATTGAAATTATCAAACACGAAGACACTAAGCAGACTAATCTGAATAAAAATATTTATCATCAAAGCTTTACGAAATATTATCTCTCACGTAAACATACTAAAATAAGATTTTCCTAAATTAATGTCTTCCTCAGTGTTCTCTTTGCAGTTGCCTTACTGGCTGATCTGATCAAGGCGCTCTATTTTTACTATGTATCTCAAGTATGGTGTGATATACAGAAATGCCGTTTAGCAATGCGTACGCAGAATTTATTGTTCAATAAAAATTTTCATATTTAAGTTTTCAAAATTTTGAATTTTAAGAACCCGAAAATGGGGCGCTGTGTGGATATAACGTCGGAATGAGCTGTCCAGAAATTGGCATCTATTCGTAATGCTTTAAACTACAATTCTCAATTTGGATTCGATGCATCATATTATTTGTCAGTTTCTGGGAAAAAAAATTCTTAACATACACATATACGACATAGGACATCGCCAAAATTTGAAAACGGACTGTCTGGAGCCAATTCGAAAAGATCAGAAGATATCTCGATTTTTTAAAACCCGATTACGATACTTCTCTTATACATGCTGTGTGATTGGAAAGTAAAAATGTGAATTGTTCCTCCGGGAAAATGCCCCGAAGGCGAGTACTGCTCAGAAAAACGTACTTGTTCATGACGATTGCGGAGAACGTTTCACAAATTCAAAAATTCATAAATTTTGATCTTCGCTTCCCGGTCTTGCAGAAACATGTATCTAGAGCCATCGAGGGTGGGGGGCTTTTGGTCCCCTCGGGCGCCACGAAAGCGAAAAAAATCTGATATTGCTACTAAAACAAACCTTTTGGAATCTAGCATATTCGAAAAAACAATTTATATGAATTTTTTTTTCTATAAGGTTGATTCTCACCTCTAATATCCCTTTGTATTTTTCCGTAGATGGCGTACTGATTTTATTCCCCTAGACACTTTGGTGTCAAGTGTTTAGGAATTCGTATCAAAACATAATATATAATGTTACTCCTGTAATAAATTATTCGTTTTTGAGGTGATCTTTATTTATTCTTTCATTAATGGTATTTTCTTATTTTTTACTTCTATTCATACTATCGTAATGACGGCAAAATGGTTCATTAGAAATCTTTGACTTGTTAAGAACTTTTAACTTGTGGATTGGTTGGGAAGGGAATAGGGAGTGGGAGCTTTGTTAAGGTTCGCCTCGGGCGCCTGTGGTTCTCGCGACGGCTCTGCTTTTATAATGACGAACTCCTGAATGGTTTCAAGTGTGATATCGTTTATGAAATTATAAACGCCCGCCCGTCGCATCTCAAAGAGGCGTGGTTGTTAAAGAGCTCGTCGATGGGGTGGTAATTGCTGCCTCACGGAGAGATGAATTACGAGCGCGTACATAATGATGGCAGCGTAAGTGGCCTTAAGCCCTTAACACCTCATCGCGTCCACTGCTAATTACGGGATGCAGCAGCAGCAGCGCCATGCTGTGTTCAAGTGACTCCGTGATTAATACCTTTCACTTCAAGAGCGCCCGATGGATTTGGAAAGACAAGATTTCTCTTCAACGCTGGAGTGAGATCAGCTTACGAAACGATAGTCCAATTAACGATCTACGAAGAGTGTGAATGAAGAACTGGTCTGGATGATGATCTCGAAATCACGTGAATTTACCGAAAATAATGCAACATGGCTGCCTAAGACGAATTGCCAACCTTAACGAATTGAAGGTAGTACTTTTTTCTGTGGGGCTTTAGGGCTCGTCAACGTCAGGGTCATTAGAGCCCTTAAGATAGTACTAGCGTAGGTAGAATTTAATCACTAAATCATCTTAAATCGGCATAAATAAACAGAGTAACGCGAACTTGTGATTTCAACGTTAAAAAAACATACTTCACCGGCCATTTTAATGAAATAATTGCAATTATAATTGATGTTGAAATACATTGCGTCTTATGGAGAAATAAGACCAACTTTTTAATCCAGAAAGTGATGGAAGTTCACTTTGATTTGTAATAAATTTTTCGTAGTATTTTTACACCACTTATCTGTAGGTGCATAAATCAGTAGACCGTTGCGCTCGGCCGCATTTACATGAATCTCTTGTACATTTCAAATGAGTCAAACGAGTTCCTGAATATTGGTTGTACTATATTATTAACTGATAGATACAAATTGAGTCATGTTTCTCTTCCTTATTATTCATATTGTAGCGTTATATGACAATTATTATAAAAATAAAGAAACCCATTATAGATCTCGGTGATTTGACTGACTTGCAGTGCTGATCCCACCTAAAGGTATTATATCCGTCAGATCGACGAGACTAAGTACCACCCAAAATGTTTCAAATTACGGTTTGAACCATTTCCTATACAGTGGGGATGAATTTTCATATTCTTATGGCGCAACATTTTGAATTATTCTACTTAAAAATATGAGCTCATATGGAGAAATTTTCACGAGCTGATTTTTTAATCATAAGTATCAGCTTAATATAGCGGAAAAAACTTACCAAAACATATCAAACGCAATGACGTAAAGATTTTTATACCATAGGGGGTATTTACTAGAATAATTCACCAAACAACTGCAAAAAATACGGAAATAACAAAATTGTTTTAACGGAAATGGCAGCCGCTTCACGTGACTGAAGACATTGCGATCCTTGTCAAAGAAAGAGTCAAAATGATAATATAAATTTGTTATAAAGTTTTAAAATCACTAAGTAATTTTCTTCACCCCTGAGTAAAAATCAGTAGAGCGATTTTTTAATTAATTAGATCTCCTTTGGTGAATATTTGACAAATTGACGTCAGTGAAAGCGGACATAATACCTTAAGGAATATCCAAATAAATATTAATAATAGTCATAAAAGCGACTATTTGATGGAAAAAATACAAGTTAATAACACAACAAATTAAGACATACGGTAATATTTGTTCCAAACACGCGATGCAGAAAGAATAGCACCCCAGGAGTAAGTGAATTTAATTGTTGGCCGAAGATGGCGATATATTTAAATTTAAATAAATACGATAGTATTGCCAACATAACGCCAAGTACTCTTATTATCCTTATGGACGATGGCGAAGTAATAGCGTTATGTAATTTGTATATAAACCCTGCACCGACATCAAACCAGTAATTCTGGGAATTAATAAATTAACTAATAATTTATTGTCAAGAGAGTAGTTCCAAACTGCCTATGTCCATGTTGAGGACAATAAACTAGTTTTCTCCTATTAATGTATAATAGACTAAATAACACAGTGCGCTCCTGTTCGTGGTTTTTCCCCCTTAGGTTTCATTTTCTCAGAATAAAATTCCATAACTTTGAGTATACTAGATGCTACTCGACAAGGATGTTGCTTCAAATGATTTTAACTGTTTTGTAATTAATAATGTTCCTAATATGCACTAATTAATTACGGGCGAAATGCACGCCATTCAGTCGTCCGTGTTCAATAGAAACGATATTACTTTAATACGTTTATCTCGAGCGTACAACAGTTTCCTGTTGAAGGTCTACATTTCGTCCAATAACAGGAGTCTATCTCAGTCACATCCTATGCAGGCAGAGAAACCAGGAGGATGTCTGCGGGTTATAGATGACATATCAACACATTCAGAAGAAAAGAAATGTCATAATAATGTGATTCGGCTGCACTGTGACACAGCAATAGCAGTCTGTTCATTTGTCACTCTTTATTTTTACTATTTAGGCTAGTATTTATTCCAGTTAATATTTTAAAAACGTTAACGTGGTTATATTTCATAGATTATACATATTTTTCTTTAATCAAACAGAATTCCTTCTGATTGTTACTTTCTTTGTCTTCTTTTGTGGGGAGGAGGTACAACTAGTTCTCCAGCTGCGCTCACTCCAAGAAACATGGATTATCAAAAATGATCGTCCTGGCGATTCATCACAAAATGACACATTGAAAGTAACGAGAGTCCTCGTATGTCGTTTTTACAGGACTTTAATTTATTTGACGATCTCGTTATTGTAAAGTTAACGTTAATGCACAACGTAAATTAAAAACTTCCTATAATGGGCTAGGATCTCCAGTAAAAGTGGTCATTGGTGTGGTCATCTGTTATAGGAAAAGGGCCATTGGTGGCCACTTAAAATGAATAGCCGTTTGGTGTTAACATATGGCCACTCAATGGCCATTTTTACTAAAAATATTTAAAATCTCGCCTCCTAAAAACTGTTTTAATAAGAAAATTGGAACATTTTTTTAAGTTAAAGGCATCTCTTACATTTCAACACATTTGACGCTGTACACACCGATATTATTTACAAGGAAACTGATACGCTATCAATGAAAGTAATCAAAACCATCCCAGCTCAGTGTACAGGATGTTTCTTCCCGGATTCAACTGAATTTGTGAATCTCTAGGCATAACATTTGTGCTCCACCAGACACTGTGGCGAAAGAGCGCACATGTTGTTGAACCAAATGAGCATGTACAAAGGATGCAGCCTCATTTCAAGCTAATCCACCCGTTGATATCGTCACGCGTTTTATCTGAGTGATTCACCCGATGCAGTGAACAGAGCATCCGCGGCTGCGTGGAAATGGCTGTCCCCGACAACTACTGATATTTCCATTACTCGTATGCATTGGTGAGCATCCTGAAACGAGCATTGGTAAAGACTCTTGTGAGCAAGTAGTCAGTAATTCTGATTCGATGTTATAACCATCAAGCGCGGATACTAGGGGAGGTCAAGGGGGTCATGACCCCCCCCCCCC
>NNCF01130416.1:386800-483268 GCA_002313205.1 Laupala kohalensis
GAATGAGTTTCTAGACGCGGAAAAGAGTTTATGATTTCCAAAGACGTTGACGCATTTGAACGATTTTTAATCAGCAATTAGTACTGCAGTATATTTGTAGAAACGATTTAGCAACGCACAATGTGCCTTGGTTGTGAGAGTGAGTGTCGATGTAAAAGACAGATGATACACTCGTGAGAAGAGAGTCGTCTTCGGAGGTCCATGAGTTACGAATGGCGGATGTGTTTTAGCGGAACGCTTTGCGATTTATGCTGCTGCATTTGTTACCAAACGAGGGTTCTCATAAGCAGACTGCTGCCATCATGAGATAAATAAAAATCTTCCTTATAAATTATATTAATTTCAGAACACTCCCTCACTATTTGATCAGTATTATCTATTAACATTGGAAGAACATTGTAACACCAGTCCGTGGCGGAAGAATGAATAACCACTGGATAGGACGGGAACGTAACTGTAACGTCGGCGCCAGGACATTCCATCAATTTGTGAAATATTAATATTTCTTTGCATTTTCCAAGCCGGGTACTTTTAAGAATCTTACAATAAGTGGCCAGTCGGCGCTAAGACGGAAGTGCGGCGTACTTGGGACCCACCCTAAGCCTCTTCAGTTATTGAGGTATTGTTTGAACGAACACCTTTCACTTTTAAGGAAGGTACAAGTGTATTCGGAGAATGCGGCCTGCGGTCCACTGGAATTTAGGTGTACCTGAAGAAAAGCAGAATTCTACGAATTAATGAATGAAGTNGAAGAAAAGCAGAATTCTACGAATTTATGAATGAAGTACGTGCCGAATATAGAACAACGAAAAGGGTGTTTGGGAAGCGCCTAGGTGACGCTCATGGCGGTTCGTCCTCTACGGCGCAGTCTCTGCGTTCCTAGAAGCCAAAGGGGTGACCCAAAAGGAGTGTTTGCACGTTGGTGGTGAAGGCGTGGTTATTTGCTGATCACGTGACTTCTTGTACTATATATTGGGAGGAGTTAAGCTCCTCAAGGACTCTTACGTGGGAGGAGAGTTCGCCTGCACTGAAATGTGACGGGGCTAGACTTGGTCACGGAGACCAGATGATCGTTAGGCTGCTGCGGTAGTCCTAATGAAGTCAATACTGGTTGCGAGGGTCGTAACTTGTATCAGTTAGTTGTAGGGGAAAACAACTTATAATTTGGAAGGTTCAGATAACCTGAGGGTTTTTACTATTTAGTTGTCTTCAACTAAATTTAACCAAGTGTAATTAATGCTTTCCGATAGCATTACTTGTGTAATATCAGATTATTAGATGTATTAATGATTTTGGGAGTTTGTCTCCGTTTGTAAATTCAGATTTCTAGTTAATTTGTATTAAATCATTATTTATTGTTATTACACGTGTGTTTGATTGCCTGGGAAACTGGGCTGGTGGCAGCGAAGAAAACTACCATAGGGATTGTGGTATTTATGTGGATCTCGCTTCTACCAAAAATACTAACATCGCATTAGGGCTTGAGGTGTGATGTTACAGTAACAATGAGGATGGTAGTATAAAATCTACTACACGAATGTTGGCCATCGTAACTCGACATTGTGTATAAAGAGAAAATATTAGACGTGTTTTCACAACCCCAATAGCATACAGCACTTGTATTTAATTTTTCAAAAACCGAAGCTTCAGCGCGGTACTTTCACCTTGTGTTCTTGTCCTTGAAAAATTAAATCTTGCTGTACTTAAAAAAGATGAAAAAGATTTTTGCATCTTTAATCACAAAAAAAGTTTTGCATCGATCACTTTCCAATGTCGCACAAAAATTTTAAAATTATCTCGAAAGTAGGGCGTTACTTTACCGAATCGCACATTAATTAACATTTAAATGACCTAAACTTACAATTTGCCTTAGAATTTTTAAATTTTTTTCCGAGCTTGGGATGTTTTCTGGAACGTACTGTACCCAAGACTATTTTTTTATGACCCCTCCCTAAAATAATAGTCCGGCCCCTGATAACCATTCGTTACTGCACTCATAAAATATCATTCTTAATATTATACATTTTACTTTATACAGTTCATTAAAACATTTCTTTGCTTCACCATATTTTTCGTACTTAATTTTAGAAACGAGTTTTCATATAAATTTCACAAAAATTATTCACATGCAGAGCACTAAGATTTTGAATTTAAAAAAATATCCGTTTACCAGATATTTCCTGAAATCTGAAAGAGTAATTCGAAGCCTTAAAAAATTAACAGAAATAAATCGAAGTAGGAAACGGTTCTCTAGCTTTTTTACTACACATGTTTAATCTCTGATATAGAAAATATACAAGTATTTTCAAAATAATAGGTGAGTAAATCTATCCAGAAATACGATTTTTTCTAAATCTATGATAATAAAAATGATGCTCCGCAGATTAGGTAAAAAATTGACCTCCAATAAGTTATTTTATTGCTGGAAGTATAAATACAACGCGAAATGTAAGAATGGTAGTCACTTGCGTTAAAACACTTTTCATGGAAACTGTATCAGGCAAAATTGGTTGGTAGTACATACAAAACATAGTTTTAACATTGCAGATAAAACCTGGACGATTTGTTCGTGCAGATGTGTATTCAGAAGAAGCTGTGATCTAGTCAAAATGCATTCAACTCACAGAACAGTTCCAACACAGCTCTTTCCACGGAGTTACACTGATTCACATCACTGTATGCCTTACATCACAATAAAACTCCAGAACATAATTTCTCAACGTTTTCCCGAAATAACTTTAAATACAGTATCATCTCCAAGACAAAAACTAGAAAGCCTTGACTCAATTCACACAAGATTTTAAACCAGTTTTGCACTCGCAGTAAGTTCTTACATAAGTAGGACTTGTGCGACTGATTACTGAGGAATATTGGACTGTACAAGAAGGAACATAAACAAATGATAATTCATCAGAATCGATCAAAACTACTCGATATTATCGAAGATCCGAGAGTGAGTGAATTCGAACAATTTTTCCTCATGCATCATAACATACTCTCTTTCATTCACTAGAGTATTAATTTAAAAAATGACATCCGAATCTGCACATCAATACAATTTGCGTTACAATGATTAACACTAACAGTAATTTAGGTTAATAGAGATGTATGAGTCGTTAAGCATTTGATTCAAGTTAAAGCGTAATTACATAAATTGTGTAATTATTTTCAATAAGCCTTGATGAGCCCAGTGGTAATCACCGCCGCATGGGCAAGCTACGGCACCAAACACAAATCCTCCCGTAAGGACAGAAATATTGGTTCAGAAAATGTGACAAACTATAATTGTTACTCACTAGCGAGGAGTAACATGAGAGGATGATATATTTATATGAGAACTCACGTTACCCGGGATTTTTCTCAGATAAATCACCTTTTACTAAGGAAAAAATAAAATCAGTATTGTAAGATCAAAATATTCTTACTTATTGGTTTTAAGAACATGTACAGCATCCTAATTTTTTAATAATAATACAAATTTAATACAAAACTTGACTGTATACACTACATTGCGGCGGTCGAATTTTTGCTTCCGAGACATGACGCGGCTGCACCATTTTAGTAAAATTCTTGTAAAATCTAAACTATTTGTCGAAATTTTAGGATCACCGTAAAAGACGTTTTTTATCTTAGTTAAAGGCACTAAACAAATAATCCGTTAGATTTGATAATGACTGATTTTTTCCTTCTTGAATTACTTTCTTAAATTGAAGTATTTTAACATCTCGATTTTTAAAAACGTTTTATCGATTATTAAGGTTAACTTTTGTAGACGGACATATGCCGTCGCGGACTTTTTTGTAGACTCTTTAAGGCAAACAATATTGGCATACATAGTTGACAGCTATACCTAACCGTTTAGGCAGCGTAAGCAAATATAACTTTTTCCCGATTTTATCGACATTTATTGTAAAAAGCCATTTCTATCTCCCTTGTCACACATTATAAAAATAAAAGTTAGCCTATGTTCATCCTGGACATGTAAGCTATCTCCTTGCCAAATTTCATCACGATCGGTTCTGTGGTTTAGTCGTGATCAGGTAGCAAACAGACATTCGCGTTACGCATCCATGTATCAGTATGGATGTGATTCTTGTAAACGAGAGGAAATATGAGTGACGAATTAATGAAAAACAAAACAATCTAATATGTTCTGATTTCGAACAATTAATGTTTCGGTCATTATGCGCAAATTATGTTTATGTTAATAAGTTATTTACATTATGTATCAGTCCAGGGAGGCGTATGGTACAATCACCCTTGTTTTTCGCACCACTCCTGACCTCAGAGAAGATGTGAACTCGAATGTGTGTACTTTTATTCTAAAATATTAACTTCCCTGTGTGTATTCCAGCTCGCATCAAAGCTCATTTCCACACATTTCTGTCGCGGCAGCCGANCACATTTCGGTCGCGGCAGCCGATATCGCCCCCGTCGTTTCACATGAGGTCAGGAGATCAATGCTAAGAGTAATTATTCCCCATGTCGACAACATGGCGAGGTCGTTCGCGGTTTTGCTCCGCGATGCGTTCCCACATGTATGCCTCGCTTTGGGAATGTGGCTTCTCTCAATGTGCGGACTGCAGGACGCGAAAGGCCTATGCACGCAATCATAAATTATTTCGCACAGACAAAGGTAAAGTCCGAATTCAATAGCTTTATGTACTTGTCACTTTTTCGGAAAAAATTATTTTCTTCCTCGGGGCTTAAACATATTCTAATTTTCACATATTAAAACCATCTCAGTAGCATACATAGGTGGGGGTGGAAGGAAAGGTCCACCCCGGACCTCATCATGTAGGTAGTCTCTATTAAATTTAAACATAAACATTGACGAAAACATTTTTTAAACTGCAAAATAAGTAATGATTGTGCTTATTAATAGATATAACTAAAAAATAATTGAAATTGGAAGTTTAATATATTTGATCGTTGGAATATTGTATTAGTAGGTATGGAAATGTTGTATTGGAGGGTCATGAAGTCCTCCAAAAAGATTTTATGTGGGGGCCTTAAGTTGCAGTAGGCCCCACCGCGTGAGGGCCTCATGAGGAGCAGGAACGACACTGCTTACACTACATCGTCACTGTGATTACAGTATTACTGCGTATGGTGGGTGGTGCACGGAGATCTGACGTAGAACAACGGATGGTAAAGTATCATTTTTTATCTAAAAAATAGAGTACCGAAAAAGTTACTTCAAAGAATAAATGAAAGATGCGGTGTTGTATAGTATTAAAATATTTATTCAGATAGTACTTTCGCCAGCTTAGCTGGCATCTTCTGTCAAAATAAAACGAAATACAAAAATATAAACAACATATGACAATACATGTCTAACTGAACCCCTCCCCCGCCCCTACTTATCTGTAGATCTCAAATAGCACTTCCAACCCTTCGGCACATTTGCCCTTTGATACTTCACATTGTCAGGTACGTTCAACTTTCTTATTTATATTTTTATATTTTCATTTAGTTGCAACTTTATCTCTTATTCACAGATTCATTCTTCATTAATTTGTTGCTCTGTTTCCAATACACTTAAAAACTGTATTATATTTTAATTAATTTCAAAATTTTATAATTTTAATAAATTTCAAATGTTTATAAACTTAACAAAAATTCTTGTAATTTGCAGTCTTACATATTGTTTATATTTTTGTATTTCGTTTTATTTTAGACAGAAGATGCCAGCTAAGCTGGCGAAAGTATTATCTGAATAAATATTTCACTAGTACACAACACCACATCTTTCATTTCTTCTTAAAAATGAATACTAGTATCGCCTCGTCATAATCGAACTAAGTTACATCAAAAATATCTCGAAGAAACGTATCCACATATTTGCTTAAAAGCTTGATTGCTTATCATACTCCGGTCGTTTTTACCCCCAGGGTAGACCCAGTGATCATTTTATGTCATATATTCTCAGGAGACAGCTTGGACGTTGAAACAATTCGCGGAGAAGACCGTTCAAGACTTCTCAAGACATTGGGATACATATTGAATCGTTAACAAGTAATCAAATTTATATGAATCATCTTTCAACATATATTTAAGCAAAAAATAAGATTAATAAGAGCATTTGCAAACATGCAGCAAACAGCGAATTTTCTTCAAAGCGTTATAAGATTGTTAGTTAGTTAGTGATGAATAATAAATGTTATTGTCATTTGAAGTATTAACAGTAATTGTTTAATCAGTGTAAACGAATAAAGATAAGATTTGTTTGCATGATTTAAAAAGTTACATTTAATTATAAACTTTATTGTCAAAAAAGCAGTTACAAACTGAGTTTGACCACGTGGATGACAATAAACTAACTTACTTTCCGGAAGCAAGAGACGGACCATCCCATCCATTCCGATAAAGGGCCCAAAGGCAGAAGTTAAGGATTTAACATTTCAACTTACTCCTAACGATAAAAATAGTAAGACGCGTGTTACAGCATTAACATAACCAACAAATATTGTATTTAATAAAACATAGAAAAGTCATTTCACAAGAACGTATCATTACAAGCGATAAATCATTCGGAAAGTATTGTTGATAATTAGTAACTATTAAATAACACTAAAATTCGCTAATAATTATATCAATTGATGACGTCTTTAGGCAAGAGCCTAGCGAGTATTTAAAAAAAAATCCGCCTCTACCCGAAGGAAAACCGGAGAAAAACCCGAACCAATGAAATATTTTCTTTTCATTTAATCAGATAGTATCTTAATGTATCTTTTTTAAGTATGTTAGACTATTTAGTCATGCTATTTATTCTGTTTTATTGTCTTTATGATTATCAAATCTTTTTGAAAATACCCTAAACTTTTGATGCTACGTATTTTCCTAAATCATTGTGCGAATACTCATACAAACGGCGTTTACTTGCGATGCCGACAATTTTTATGAAGATGCAAAATTATAACATTTCACAGTTTTCAACCAAATCGGAATGACTCAGTATGACTATATCGTGAATGGTTTCTGGTAGATTTAGGAAATATTTTATAGGTAAATCATAAACCGCGATACGTGTAGGTGGTTCATAACCTGGATGAGGAGAAGAAACTATTGAAGAAAACTAGCCTTCAGCTGATGAGAATTTTTCTTTTATTCGGCGCACCCATGTATCACGAAGTGCAAACAAAGCTCTTGAGAAATCGTGACAGTCGCAGGAATGAGTTTCTCTCCTTCCATTGGTTGGAGGGACATGGGAACTAATGGCTGCTGGAAGTGACTTCATGTTGACTCTACAACATTTTCAACACAGCGAGGACATACAAAACAACATTGGTTGTTCTTAATATACTTTTACTCGTAACGGTTTCTGAAAATCTGAAGCAGCGTTGTTCAACTTCTCTTCGCCCTCGGGCCATTTTCAACACACTTTCGATCGATCGGGTCGACACGAGATGGGGGTTTGGAAAAATATTGCCCGACAAACAAAAACAATCGGTCAAATTCATTATTTGTATCGCTATACTTTGATTCTCACCAATAAATTTATANATTAATTCTGACAACATAGATTTACATCACGAAGTTGTTCCCCCAACGTTTGATGAAAAATTTGGTGTAAAATGTAAAATGTACTATATGATGCGCGAGCCGTAATAAAAGATTTTCAATTCGGACAGTTCTCATAAGAAGAATTATGATGTTTATCTTGACCAATATATATTACATAACGGAACGATATAATCGAGGATTGGTAATCAATAAAAGATTCCTTTTAGAACGCCAACGTTTCGGCAATTTATTTTGCCTTCATCAGGGCTGTACGGTATGGAACCACACCATCATCAATTACCACCAGCCATAACCTCTAAATACTACCCACTACATCTCTACAACCTTCCCGGTGTAGGTAAACAAAACACAAAAACATCCGTTATATGATATGAAGAATTGTCACAAAATCTTAAAATATTGACATTAGACAATGATAAGATAATACATATATGTCTTCCGTGCACCTACAAGTGAAGAAGATACGTGATAACCAATCTTAACATGTAGGTACGCGTAACAACGGCACTGCGCACACAGAATAATGTGCCGCTTGGGTTCACTTATCTCCTGTATAGGGACGTGTCTTAGGTCTACCGGGATTTCATCTGGGACGAAATGGTGAAATGATGTAGAAGGTGAACGAGTGGCGTAATGGTTAGCACCCATGGGATTAAAGCAGAGTACCGGGTTCGATTCCCGACTCGTCGCCACTTGCACCCGGTTGAAAGTTATGATCAGATGAGTTATTATGAGGATACGAGGCGTAGGATTCAAATATTTCGTAATGATTTATGCTCAATGTGGCAAAGAAAGATTTTGATGAGAATGTACCCCCCCCCCAAAAAAAAGGGAAGTGTGTTGAAGAATAAATAATAAAGAATTATACCAATGCTATCAGCAGCTGGACTTAATAGAAATGAATTCGTTGTCAAAAAAGCTGTTACAACGACGTACCACGTGGACGATAATGAACTAATTTACTCTCCGGAAGCAAGGAAGGGACCATCCGATCAATTCCGANAATAAAAATAGTAAGCAACATCAAAATAATACCAACGAATTTAATAGGATATTTTTTATAAACAAATAGATACTATTACCAAATCATTAAATTATTCGGAAAACATTTTTTATAATTCGTAACTATTAACAAAACTCTACATTTGAGATTAATTTTTAAAATAGTATTAATGAGACTGTCATCCCCAGGCTAGAGTCAGAGAGCCCATGCATAAAATTCGCCTCTACTCCAAGGAAGACTGGGAAAAACTTGGGGAGGATAGCGCTACTGAGTTAAAGTATACAACTGGACTTGAGTGGTGCAATCACATGTAGGAGACATGTTCTGAGAACCGAGAAAAATAAGTAACCTCACAGTGCCCGGAGATAAGTTGAGAAAGGATGTATCTAGAGAATGTGGAGAACGATATGATTGCTGGTGTTGGTGTCTAGAGATCGAATGTTCCTGAATGAAACAATGGGGTCGAATTTCTTTAGGAACGTAGAGCTATACGTGATGTAGAGTCAATGGAAAACGAATAATGCAAATTCGGAGGCACAAGAACATTCTAGAACATAAAAAACTACGAACACTAAATTTTGTGCAGAAAAATTTTTCAAGCGTGATTTTTCTATAGTCAAGGAAACAAACCCGTCACATACCAGTACTAATCGACTATCTTGTTATTGTACCCTCAAAGCGGCAGTTCGATAACTTTCGAGAGAAGGGGATTTATATAAGAAACACTTCAAATATATCTTTATTTCAATTATGTAAATTTGAACGATGTAGGTTACACATACATATTTTAATTTCCATTCTTATTTAATCATGCAAACGCAAAAGTTCTCTTGTTGAGTTTTCAATAAAAAGTCTTTTTTTTTTTGAAATTAATTAGACATTATCCGTCTTGACCTGTTTGAACTCTTAACAGATACACGCTACGCTTCGGACATGTGTTTCAGCGTCCTGACATTCTGACAGCACCAGCATTCAAACCAGGGAACTTTAGCGTCTCAAAGTGAGGACGCTTCTACTGGGTCACTGGGGTACGAGACTATTACCGAAATAGATCAAACAGTTCCCTGTCTGAGTGGTTCACGGAGGATACAGCTGCGTTATTTGTTTGACCCTACACGATGAGGATACAGTCAAGATCATTGAGCGATGTCTCACTCCCGTAATGGACAATCAAAGAATTTAACAGTAGGTTGAGTTCTCCTGGAAGAAAGTCTGGACGTCTATGCGCATGAAAAAACCCAGAGATCATGCACGGATATGTCTTTTTAAAGTGTGAATAAGTAATAAACAAATAATATTATGGAGACTGCCTTCTTTCTAGGTCACATCCTAAAACATTTAGTTGGATTATTCATTTATTTAATTAATTAGTAGATAATTGTATTGATAAGAGAATAGAGAAAATCGTTAGTGGAACAGGTTTCTCGCAACTTCGTAACACTAATGGAAACTATGAAAAATGACAAACTGCTACTAGTTTTTTAGTTGATGAGAAACTGATAATTAAACACGTAAAAAACTTGTATTCATTATAGCTAGTAGAGAGCACATGTTAATGAATAGTTTTCTGAAAATTAATACCCTTAAACTAAGCACGTTATGTATTCATCACACACCATACATATTGTTTCTTTAGTTGCACTGGAAACTCGTCCTCATAT
Source organism: Laupala kohalensis (assembly GCA_002313205.1). Taxonomy (NCBI): domain Eukaryota; kingdom Metazoa; phylum Arthropoda; class Insecta; order Orthoptera; family Trigonidiidae; genus Laupala; species Laupala kohalensis. The sequence continues at coordinate 396,992 of NNCF01130416.1, forward strand.
TGAAAAGACAGGAACTAGTTTTCGTATTGATAACAAAAACTATCTAGAGGCAATTTTCGTAGATTCAGAATAATACGAAAATTAATCGTTCTATGTGTATTTTCGTAACAATCTGCAGTTACGTTCATAAAGGACTGTCTGTAAATTATTTGCCTTTTGTAAACTGGGAACACCAGAAAAATATGTCTAGAAACCATAGCAAAATATATTGAAGTCATGTTCTCAGAAGGCGCACACATAATAATTCTCCTTCCTATAGAGGCGGAATCATTTGTTGAAATTAGTAGACGACTTTCAGGTAATTTAATTAATAAATAAATAAATTTTATTGCGAATATAGCAGTTACAAGCTGCGTATGACTACGAGTAGGACAATAAAATAATTTACTCTCAGAAGCAAACAAGGAACTCCCATGAATTCCGATAAGGGAGAGGCGGGGTAAAATTATTTTTCAATTGGACTGTAAACAATCCTTTATACAAACTATCTCCAATAGTTTCAGTATTAAACAACTATCAATTCTTGACAATGCGCTCTTAATATGAAAATTTTTGTCGAACTTTGAATCGTTTCGCTTGAACGATTTCATTTATTCCATCGAGATCCGAGATCGGACCGATATGTACCGACGCGAAACCCTTTGTTCTTTGCCGCCAACTTGAACCAAGTGAACGAGTACAGAAAGATAGGACAGCGCCTGTCAATGTTTATTACGAGGTTGTGGAGCATACCCGTCAAATACTAAAAAACGAAGGAACAGAACCCTACGATTCAAATCAGTGTCTCGTTTTCTGGGCAAAATTGTAGTCATTGCGAGGAACAAAGTCTGTGAAGCACATCTCTAAAGTTTACAAATTCTGTGAACAACAATTCTAAGTAAAATTATCGTAAAAATATGCAAGTATATTTATTATATTTATTCACCAGTAAAGTATTATTTTTTAGAACTTATTAAAATGATTCGTGGTTTTTATTAATGCATTCAGCATTACCACACCCAATCAAAGACTGCTAAAATTTAGAGAGAAATGAGTCAAACCTTGAACTAATTTGGATACTTATGTGTGGTGACGAATGAGGATTACCTAAGCTCAATAAAGTCACTTCTTATGTAATTGTATAAAAAATTGTGATCATTCATAGAATTCGTACACTTGAAGTGAAAGTTGTATTGTTTGCAGGCATTATGATTGTGTTTTTCATAATTAATATTTCCAGCAGATTATCACTCTCTCAAATATACTCATTCAAAACTTCCATCATTTTTTCTACACACTACATAATCAAAATATTCTTATTGTATCTAAAGCGACACTTCTCTTTTTCAAGACAAGCAACTTTTTTCTCTAAAACTTGTATATATTACTGCTTCATGAACACTTTCTAAAAATTATCTCACTAATCGTAATTGGTGATTTACCTGACCTATTGATGTCTTTATTTTTAAACACCATCAGCAATGTATGTATCCTTAACTCCTTTTCCCCTTGTCTTGAAGGAGATGGAGGATGATATGATACCTCTGTTGGCATGCCAAGAGCGTCGCGTGCCCTTCCTGACGCACATCCCCGAGGTGGGTGACACATGAAATATCGAGGTGGAATGGCAGACAAGGGAAACGGGAGTACTCGGAGAGAAACTGTCGTGAACCCCGCTTCGTCCACCACCGCGAATTCTACTTGATCAGACGGTTTAAACCAGCTTCACCAGAGACAGAATGCGAGTACACTAGGTACTACGTCATACTAACATGTATAATAATGTTACAAATTTTTATCACTTCATTTCTATGTAAGACGCCAAAACTTTTATTTCTCTCTCCTGTCACACATCTACCGCTCCTCGTGTATCTTGGATGTCCGGGAAACGTCGCGTCGAGGTATAGGGAACCAACGTTTCGGTCCATTATTAGTACCAGATGGCCGAAAAGTCTGTTTTCTATACCTCCACGCGCCGCTTTCCGGACAGACAAGATACACGTGACTTCGGTCACGGAAACCTACGCTCCTATCTTTCGCTGCATGTTCGTCACGAACAATATCTCGCCTTGACTTTCGTGACTCATAACTGTTTAAAAGACATTTCATCTCAAAAATGATATTGTATAAATTTGTACAAACAGAATAGAGTGTACGAAACATCTTTACAGTTCCGTTAGAAGTAATTTTTTTCAGAAATACATATAAAGTTATAATATTAGTACTTCAAATTGTGTCTCGTGTAGTATCATTCTTACACAATGTAGGTCTACAAACATCGTGTGATATGAAGTAATTGTTTCATATTTGACCATTCTGTCAATGTCAATTGTGGAACTGAATTCCATTCGCAGCTAAAACGAGTTACGCTTTAAAAAACTTTTGTATTCAGAATACTGATGCAACGAACTCTGAGATGAACGGTGTAAATGAACCTTGTTCCTTTTCTCACAAGGAGCTATCCTTGTCAGAAATAATGCTCCCTCCAGCCAAAGCCGAGCCGTCAGCTGTGGGTGCATCATTCATGCAGTAGAATACGACGCATTAATCCCCGCGCGTGTTTAGACCCGTCCGCCGGCAGCTGGTGCTCGTTCGTAGAGACGCGATGGGCCATGAACAGAGCCCTTGGCACGCGACACAGTGCCTACCGCTATCTGCTTCAGAAGCAACGGTCCATTTGAGGGCGCCACACGCTCGCCTAATGCTATCTGTTGCCATCGGAGCTCCCGTCCGTTGAAGCAGTTACGCCGCGTTTTCACGACGCCAATAAGCAAGCCAACAGTTCGCTTCCAATGACTGGAAGACAATAGATGGATTCGAGTAGACACTTCATTTTACACAATTCCCGTCAGAATTGGTATGTCAATGAGTTGTCCCACGGAGTAGACTCAAACCAACTATCAACGTCCAATACATCCCCCTACATCACTTCAAGCTGTTACATGAGAATTGGTGTCCTGTTTCAGCCTGCACTGTACTGACCGCGCTAATGCGCTGAACCGTGTGGATAGATCAATATCTGGAGAAGTCAACGATTGCTTTCCAATTCATTAGAAGCCAACTGATGGCTTGTGTATTGGCGTCGTGATAACGCTGCATAGAGCTGAAACACGAGGCCTATTCTCAAGTAACGCTGCTTGAAGTGGTGGAGGGGAAGGTATTGGACGCCAATAGTTGGCTTGAGACTTCTCCGTAGGACAACTCATTGGTATGCCAATTGTGAAGGGTATTGTCTTCTAAACCAAACCAGTGGAGTCTACACGAAGCCAACTATTGTCTTCCAGTCATTGGAAACCAACTATTGGCTTGCTTATTGGCATAGTGGAAACGCGACATCAGCGCAGAGGGTTATGAGTCTATGCAGACGATGGGTGATAATCACCAACTGAAGGAGAGGAACAAGCTAATGCATGTGATACATCCACAGCTTCACGCTCAGATTTCAATATCCATGCGAATTATTGATCAGAACCCAAAAGATGCTTAAAAAAAAAATTATACATTACCTTGAACAAAAATGTAATATATTTCAAATATCTTTTGAAAATTTTCCCATTTCAGAAGTAAATGTTTGGGGGTGGCAAACGTAATTTTACAAAAAATTCTTGGAAACATCGAAAACAATTCATAATCATTTAATATTGGAGTGAATCTATTATTCTGAACAATCCATGCGATATCTGGATCACCATTTATTGGACTCAACTAGCAATGGTCTCATGAAAATATAATAAAGTCTGCTTCTGATAAAAAGATAGTAGTGTGACATGATATTTTAGGTTATCAGTTTATATGGTTCTGTATTATTTAAATGAGTGGTAAATTTAACATAATAACTCTAACATACTGGTACTAAAGCTAGAGAAATTATTTGTAATGACTTTATACACAATCATGCGGTTAAGTTGTGGTAACTAACGAGTAAATTTATCAATGTGAAAGTTAAAATTTGACATGTAATAGAAAGAAGTTGAGCAATTGACAGGATAGTTTTCAATTCGAAGAGATTCGTACGAGTGAACGAGTTCCGCCTAAAAAGTCTCCGATTGTGATAATCGACGACGAAAATGGTCATCATCAGGATAAAATGGTTCTTCGTAATGTGGACATGGAGTAGTGACAAGGCAGAAGACACCCAATAAAGCATTTGCCTCTGAACAGGATGCAATGACAATAAATTCGTCCAAGATTACGATATAAATTGAAACTTCCATTAACGGACACTTCTCAACAGCGGACACATTTTCATTTCTTATCGATTTACTGTACGTTGACCAGAACTTCCCCAAAACGGACAGCGGACAAAACATAATGTCCCATGTAGCCCCACCGGTGGCGCAGGTGGTAGTGTTGTCGCTCTTCACCAAGTCGTCCCGGGTTCGATTCCCGATGGGGCCAGAAAATTTGTAGCTTAATGTCTCAGTTCATATACCTGTGACTAATGAAAAGCGAACTTTCCTTCCTCTATCCAGCTCCTCCTAGTATCAATAACTAACCACTTCTACTTACTAACCCCTCCACGTGGGCCAAGGTGTTGGTAAGGTCCCATGAATGTCCGTAATAGAGAAGTTTCACTGAGTTAGAATCCAGTAAATTAATACGTGAACAAAGACTTATATCAAATGAGTAAAGTATTCTGAATACGTTTTGTGTTTGGTTCGTAAGTAGATGAAATCTATCAAGAAATCCAATTCCTTGATAATCTGTCATCACAAACCTACACGTCGCCAGGAACAGATACTTCTTTTCTCCGCAATCAGAAACGACAAGTAGCACGGTTCAGNTCCAAGAGTTATTCATTGATAATCTGTCATCACAAACCTACACGTCGCCAGGAACAGATACTTCTTTTCTCCGCAATCAGAAACGACAAGTAGCACGGTTCAGGAGAATTTATACTATGCCGAGTTTTGCAGAAAGCACTATCTGTGCAACACATCAACGTTGTGTTTCAAAAAGGATAATTTACATCGAATGAAAATAGTTAACGAGTTTAAATTTGCAACATAAATCGCCACTTGATGGTTCTGAAATGTTGCAAGGTTTTTCAATTTCATCGTTTTTCGAAAACGTAAATCGCTTGTCTTCTTCGTATAATCTTCTAGAATCTGACACTGCAACGAACGAAGAACATCAAGACGTAGTTGAAAGCGAGTGCAAAGAAGGGTCAGAGAATATTCCATATTTGGAAAGAGACGACGTGACCGAAGTCGAGTTAAACGCAACACGCTTTAATGTTTCGGACTCAAGTAGAAACAAGTATAGGTAACCCATCGCATCTAGCATAGAAAACATAAAACATCCCCGCTAGATACCAGGCCAGGTTGCCGCAGACGCATTACCTCCGTCAGGTTGACAATAGCAGTATTCACGAGGGTTACGAATATACTACGGTGTATCTAAAAACTCAACTTTTGAGATCTACACCAGGCACCCTCCCACTGTTTTTTTTTATTTTTCCATCAAAATTTCAGGTTTAAAAAATTTATTTTAGGGCTTACTACCAAACTTCCATGTTTCAAAATTTTTAAACTTGAAAGCGACCCCGAAAATATATTTTCAAAATCTGAAATTTGGATGGAAGTCTTCCCAATTTCAAACCACCCTATAATATACGCTCATTGGAGTTTTCACGCGTTTCGTAATGGCAATACTTAAGTTGATTTTACATTACACACGTGGTTCGTAAGGAAAGTGAGTAGAAGAAAAGACTGAATGCAACAGAGTGGGGTAAAAAGTGCAGACTCGGACATTAATGACTTAAGCTGAGGCGGTTTTGAAGTGCGATTTGTTGAACAACGTCGTAAATGATGAGCAGATGATTAACGGCTGGCTGTGATGAAGGGGCTATTCAGACAAGAGTGAAGAAATTTTTCTCCAAACATGAACAAGAAGTGGTGTCTAGTTCTTTGGAAAGCATACGAGTATAAGGAGTGAAAGGATTTCATCAATGGACCACGCTCAAAAGGATAATGCATCCCAGACGGAGGTAATATTCTACAAGAAGAAAGACATTCGGATTTTAGGATACAGTGATGTAATAGTTGCAATGACGAAATAATTATAATCGTAGACAAATAAATAAATTAATGAATAAGCTAAATTGAATAAATTACCAGAAATTGAAACCTACCGTTGAAAAACTTTTAAAAATTAAAATTAGTTTCTATATTCCTCTCTGTAGATCTCACGAAACAGTAGAATAAGAATAAACATGATGATTCAATCAGTTTATGTCCCTCAAATATCTCTTAAACGAATAAAGATTTGGAAGTGCAGTTTTCGCTAAGAAAGTCAAGAAGTAAAGATGATAATTTGGCGCATTCAAATGATTAGTTGCTTTTGTAGGTGCAGAAATGACGACACATGTTGTTCTTTTAAATGGAACTGCGTATTTTTTTACAGCCGCTTTAGAGCGCAAGAACAGACAATGATATACGTAGAAATCACCTGATTCACCATGATATGGAATAGGCATTATATTTGCCCAAACGACTCATGCAAAATGGTATTCGTCAGCGCGGTCAACGGGTGAATTTACGCACATTCTCTGTCTACCAAATAAGGAAAGAGGTTAAGGTTGGACTTCGTTTTGCTTCTCGGCACAATACAAAAAAAAAAGGTAAGTTGGTAAACAGAAAAATAACGCGATCCGTCATATAGTAAGAAAGGCAATGAATTATCATACAGTATACTATGATATGTCCAGAAACCGTTATTGGCATAGTCCAATACTAGAGCCGCCATACGAGATATATATTACAATTAAAAATAGATTGAAACTAGCATCGTTTCAAAATTAAAGTAGAAATATAAGTATTCTGTCACAGTTGTTATGTACGTGTTTGGAGATTAGATTTCCTACTAAAGTGATAATTAAATATTTACTTGTTCACTGCTTTGGTCACTTTCTTAAGGTATTGATCCCACAATAAAATGTTGGTGAAAATGGTCTTCCATTTGTTTTCGTTTTATTTTCCCCAGAAAGTCAAGTCCGGGACGTGCGAATGCGTATTTATTGGTATTATATTTATTTGTATTTAAGCTTTATTTATTCTATGTTGAAAATTAATTTTACTATTATTAATGTCCATAGTATATTCAAATTAAATAAATAATTAAATACTTAAGACCTTTAACGAACGAATACAATATATTTTGTGGTTTCAAACGTTTCAACTTTATGTTGAAGTCGTTGGCAGGAATTATAATTTATACCACCCGACGATGACTTGAACACAGAGTTCAAACGTTGTGAGCTTTAAATCACAAAATATAAAGTATTTGTCCGTTAAATGTCGTGAGTCTTTAATTATTGATTTAAAATTGATTTTACTTCAAATAATGAGTCCTTTAATCCGAAACAAAATCCATCGACTCCTATGATATGTTCAGAAACCGTTATTGGCATAGTCCAATACTAGAGCTGCCATACGGAATAGTCAAGTATCACACACACGAGTACAGCATGAAAGGACTTGTAAACATGTTGGCAAAAAAACAAACTGGTGAATAATTTAATTCACTCAAAGGACACGAACGTCATCATCTCGTTATAGTTTAATTCTATATCAGAGAACGCTAGACTAGAATAATATCAGAGGTATTGAGTTTATCTTTAGAAGGATGCATGAAGTTCAGAATTCAAAGATAATATTTCAATGAACTCTCTGTACCAAACGTCAAATCCATCAAAAGAATCGCACAGATAACATGGATCAGTAATATCGGAGCTAGATATTCCTCGTTCAGTCGACTGATTCGAAAGTTCATTACGCGTTTTATCTGTCTAATTCAATGGAATTCTGCTTTTAACTGTAAACGCAAATCTTTTAATCAAGTTTTTTAATCTGGTGAGTATTTTCACTCGAATATATTCGACTCTACTTCCTGATAATATCCAAATCTCTCTGTTATAACCTAATCTAATAAGCTTCGAATCTCATCTATTTTCGAAAGTTATTGAATTGTATTAATTCGAATACTTCTTAGACACAGTTAAAGAACCACCAATATTGAGAATGCTAAAAGGTAGTAAATAGTAATGTTGTGTAAAAATTACACATCGATGTTACATAAGCGAACGTAATAGAAAATTATACACAAATGAAAGAAGATATTAATATGTCAAACTATTTAGACGAGAATGGGTGATGATTATTATTTTTGCCGGTAATTCGTGAAAAATTTATGTGCTTTTCGTGATAACTATGATGAAAAAGTAGTTCGTTGAACATAGGCATTACTAAAGAAGGCAGGTTGGTGGAAGGGCTGTTTCTTTGGGGGAAGGCAAAAATATTACACTCACTCCACACTGACCCGGTTTTTTCTCCTGTTCTCCTTCGAGTAGAGGCGGATGTTAGATACAGACTCTAGGCTCTTGCATAGGGGTGGCGGTCTTTTGTAATAATTAATCTCGAATTTACAGTTATCTTAACAGATATAATTTATAAACAGTGTATTGCGAATTATCTGTAGTTCAATAATAATAATAATTATTATAATAATACATACTTCTGAACTAACTTGTTTGTGTTCTATTTAACACAGATTTGTTGGTATTCTGTTGATATTGTAACACATAGCTAACTTTTTATTCTAAACTCAGGTGCCGAAATTTTTCAATCCGCCTCTGCCTTAGAACCCTTGATCGGAATTGATGGGACGGTCCCTTGCTTGCTTCCGGAGAGTAAATTAGTTTGTTTTCCTCGTGAACACACGCAGTTTGTAACGGCTTTTTTTACATTGAGTTTATTTATCGGTACATATCAAAGATGCAGTACAATAAACCATGATTCCATTGAAGGTTCTTTTTCATGGCGTGAGCAATGCACAAAAAATAAAGACCACGCCAGATTCGGAACCGTGGTGTCAATGAACGAGTGCATTAAATGAACTAATGCCAATACGTGTCTCGGGAGACGAATGTAGAAAAAATCGTTGAAGTGAAGCTTGAAAATTAAAAAGGGAATTCTTGTTCTTTCTCCGTCCACAAACGAACGATTATTTTCGCACATGGAATTCTTTGAAAGTGTAACGACTCGACGCAGTTTCTTTATTCTTTAGAGAAATTCGCTCTCTCAGTCTGTTGAATTCTGGAATCCATTGTAGTTTAATCAATGGTTAGGAGAATCCGCTGTCGAGAAGAAAGGACTGATACTTTGTCTGGATCTGTTGTGAGGCACTTTCATTGAATGGTCGCCATTTGCCTTCGACGCTGCAGTGACTATCGAATCGTTTTTCGGTTGAGTATCATTCGTTTCGAGAAACAAAAAACAACTGAATCAACTGAACAGCGGCATTCTTGGTTCTCACTTACTATGCTTTATTTTTATCTATATTATACATATAAATTGTTCTACGTGAACTCGTCCAATGCTACGTGGTTTGTACAAACAAAAAAGTATTAAAGCATGAAATGAGACATTAGTGTAGGAAACCGTGTGCTTGGGCTATTTTTCGGAGAATAGAGAGAAAAATTCGAGTCAAAATTTAAAGACAATAATAAATCTTTCAAAAATGTTTTTTTAAGGAAGGGAAACAGAAGAGACCAACTACTAGAGGAAAAGTCAAATGAAGAACCAAGCAAATAATTCCAACGTGTCGCTATAGTTTCTCCGTAATGTATCTTATTTCTCATGCGAGGAGAATCAAAAGTACAAGGTTTACCAACTCATCTCGCGACTTACATGTTGACTGTCTCTGAAAATGAAAATTGACACTTCACGACTTCGATTAAAAATTGGCGTTGTCGACACGAATTTCAGTAAAATTGCGTTTGGAGATCTTTTATAAACTCTGATCAAAAAATTATACGCTATAGATAAATTTCCGAATGTTTTATTTCCTCAATTCATTATTAAATATCAGCAATAGCACCACTACACTCTACGGTTATTATACAACAAATATAACATGTGTTACAAATATTTAATAGTGAAACAGTTACCTTTATTATTCCTATTCAATTGATTATTGTTGTCAGTATATTATTAAATATCAGCCACAGCCCACAATTGAGTGTGCAAGATCAATATTCTGACACATGTAATATATTTGGTAGTAATGATTTGACTCTTTTTTTTATTACTACGTCAATGGAACTGAGGAGAGAAGAAGTTTCTTCGACTCCACAATAAAAAAAACGAATTGAATGCTCCATTAGATCGATGGCGATAGTCTTGAAAGAATAAAGCCGTCGCCTGCATGCGGCCTTCCTCACTCACGCGGTCGTTCTTCCGCGCAGAAGATCAATGAACACGACCTGATGGCAGTGTTCGTAAGGTTACGACATTCATTGAAAACTTCAGTTCGATTTCCTACACTGTCTCACCTAGAACCGAAGACGGCTGAAACATAGTTTACGTAGCCTTAAAATTATCGGCACCCTAAAAATATTCCATATCAAGTAGGAACATGAAAATTAACCTCAGATCAATCATATGCAAAAAATAATAGACTGTTTCATACGAACATCGTGGTTCGGATCGATGGGCAATAAGAAATCGGAAAATATGCTCTAAAAATCCAATTGAATACACTATAAAGTTCAAAATATGCGCATTAACAAACAAGTTATGTATGTATCCACTTATTACCAAGAAAGTGTAAGTTGAATTTGGGCTAGCTGAATAATACCACTGAGCTTGTTCACGCAGTATACGCCATATTTCAATAATAAACATGTAAATTTTGATAGATTACAGTAACGTAACCTAACAATTGAAGAAAAAAATATCTTGGAAAATATGCATTTATATGCACTATTAAATTTAATTTAATTTAAATGGTCCCACGAGCTTAAAAATACTAGAAATCGATCCCTCGAAGCCATATAAAGTCAGGAAAAAATATGCAAAATATAAGCCCTGATAATAAATAATACGTAAAATTAACATGATCTTCAACATAAATTATATTCAATTTTTGTACATTTTATTGTTACTTCATATTTTATAATAATCCAGTATTAAGGACATTGTAAAGAACAATCTGTGGTGTAGTGGTTAATGCATTCGTCTTCTACATCTGGTGACGGTGGTTCAAACTCGGGATGCAGTGGACAAAGTTAGACTCTGATTCGTATCCCTTCCATCTTCAACACCTTCAATAATAAGAGAAAGGGAGTGAAGGCAAACCAATCCTATTACTCCCTCTCCCCATCTTCACCCTTCAGACACTTATGTCACGACCTTCGTACTAATTTTCCTGTGGATCGAAGAAAACACAGAGCATACCATTCTTACGAACTTTGCATGACACACGCAAAACGTAAAAATCATTTATCGACGAATAATCATTCCCGTTATTTTGAGAACACAAAAAATGTGCCTCGAATTCAGGAATTGCGATTTTGAAAAGAAATACTTTATTCATTAGACACTTCTAATTTTCCTCGCTCGAACTTGACAAAACAAACCGTCCAACTTTGAAAACAAATTTCTTGCAAATACGTTTGAAACTTCAAATTTTTGAAAAATATATCACAAGCAATTTTTCAAAAATTAGGTATACTTCTATTCTTGATGGAAACTGCGGTACGTTATAGTATATTGCAATTAGCCCAAAAAACGACCAAACCCATACATTCAAAGAGAAGAGTTCTGACCTACGTCAAATTGTTCTATACCTTCCTCTAGTTAGTGCAAAAAAGTTACACCAAATAGAGCGTCGAGTTTCGTGGGAAGGGGGTGGAAAAGGGGTGAAATTTCAACAGTTTTTCGCGAATATCTCGAAAACTATGAGGCCTAGCTAAAATTTGCAGTATATTAAATTAATGTACATTAAATTTTCAATAACAATAGCTCTATACAGTTTTGTACTGCGATCAACAGTTACGGAGATATGGAGGGCTCTATTTGGTGAAACTTTTTTGCACTAACTAGAGGAAGGTATAGAACAATTTGACGTAGGATAGAACTCTTCTCTTTAAATGTTCGGGTTTAAGCTTAATTGCACTACACTATTAATATCAATGTCGTAAAAACACGTTCCACTATACACATGTGTATAGTGCTTTTAGAAAACCTATTTTGTAATAACATAAATATTATTCCGACCGCAATTTTCTTGTATCCCCTCATTGGAGTAGCTGAAGTGACAGACTTATGGAGACGGTTGGTTGATTTATATAGTGTCCTCTTTATCAATAATAAATCTCAAATTAAATACCTGTGATAATGAAAGAAAGTCTGACGCTAAAAAATTATTAATACGAAATTAAACCTCATGAGGACTCCACACGGTTATTTCAAATTGTACTTAAATCTCGGCTATTAGTAAGTAATCCGTTATTAGTAAGTCATTTGGGGAAGAATAACGTTTCTAATTATTTATGTTGTAGTACATTGTTTAATGTCCTGACTGAGATATATTATAAGAACAAATGTTTGGGGATGAAATAATAAAATATTCGTTGCAAAATTTACTAATTCACCATTTCCAACAAGTCTTCTCAAATAAAGTAGTTCGCACCATGTATATTTAATATCGCTGCATGTTTCTTTAATCTAAAAAAACTAAATTGTTTATTAAATTAAAACTTCAAATAATTAATGTCTAATGTCATGATATTCAAAGAACTTATTATATCACTGGGTCATACTCCAAAAATGTTACATAATCCTTATTCTTTGTACATTAATACGTAGTAGAATTATCTTTTACAATACAATTTCCAAGTATGGAATATTTGGAAGGAGAAAAAATAGAGAAACGAGACTGGGACGAAAACTACAAAAACCAGTCCTTCACATTTTAAACAGTCAAAGACTTCTGGGGTAAAACCCACAAATGGCGATTAGGGGGGCACACATTTTTAAGGAAATATTATTTCATTTTTACCGTCTAAAGCTGATAAAAAAAATTACATCGTCGTTGGTGTGGTTATCACCATTTGTCTTTCCTTTGAATGATTTCATTATTTAAATCATACTTCGTGGAAATGCAGGAAAGGTCATGTTAACGAAAACTGTCAATATCCCCCCCGCCCACACACACACACACTTTTGATTCCCAATCGCCGCCACTGGAAGTAATTTCTGGAAACAAGCAAGGGACCATTCCAGCTNTCGAAACCGCTCGTATGTTGTTGTCCAGCTTTGAATAGTCGATTGATATGTTGCCCAATTTGGCCCTTTTATCCACTGGTACAATCCGCGATAGTTGTAGTCAAAACAGTGTTCACGACGGCTCTTGAATCTGCCGGCGGCAGTTTTCTCGGAATCGAGATATTAACGATACACCCTTGACACGGTGGCACGTACAGAAACGTGTGTCCGCAGATCTAAGAGATGGAGTGACCCGCGCGTCGAGCACACACGATCTTCCTCACCTTGCGCTCTACTGTCACTCCGACGACATCCCAGTCACGTGCCTAACTGTTCAGTTCGTTTTCTCCTACACATCAGTTATCTGACATTAAATTGTTCATTAGTGTAAAATGTTATTTAAATATTTGTTTATGAGTCATCAAATTCGAGGAAATAATTTTATAGACATCTGAGGCGAGCAATGATTAACTGACAAATAATAATACATCCGTCTAATATAATTGTTCGTTCCAAAAAGTAATTCTTAAGAAACGTGTAGACATTACAGTAAATTTCATTATTTGGTAATCATATCTAATTCAAGCTTAGAATCACATCAACTCGTCAATTTATTTATTTAAAGTTCTTTCTCTGTCTATCCCGTCCCTTGGCAGACGCTACTGCCAGAGTTAATGTAGAAAATACCTAACTCAACACTGACCGTCGATATTTTCCAGAACAGGTAGCGCACAGTAAATCACGAGCCGGTCACAGACCCTTCCTTTAAGGAGGCATTGACGACGCGTCCACGCGACTGTCATTAACCTGCGGGGGAATCACAGCTTATAAGGACATACGGCCGCCACGGTAGGCGTCCGGCAGCCAGTTCCTAGACGCGGGAGTTCCGAGATCCTTGCTCGCCGAAGACGCCGAGAATCGAAAGTCTGGAAGCTCCACATTGATTTCTCGGAGACCTCGGTGCGCTCGAGATTGAACTCTTCTGAGGGGTATGACACGATCCCGACCTTCAGAGGGGCAATGTGTCTTACTCTACAACAAAAGAAAATTCTCCTGAATATATTAAATCGAAAAATAATTAGGCATGACAACTCATGGTAAAAAAAATTAAAAAACAGAAAATTTTACAAGTTTTCGATCACTTTGTTATCGACTTTTCGGCCAATATTCTGAACCCAGTTTTGTTTCAATTTTCTAATAATTCTTTTTGAACATGAGAACGCGATAGGTAAATCTAAGCATGGGAAGTGTTATCAGGTAAGCGAAAAAGAAAATCCAAGTAAAATAAAAATTATTTATTATCATTAAAATTTTGAGCTGGAACAGTTGAAAAAGAAATAATTATTTATGTTGAGTTTTTTTTCATGTGAGTAGTGTGTGCAATATGTGTGGGTAGTTTTATAATTAAAATTTCTTTAAGTACTAAGTAATTAAAGACTCTTTCTAGTACTGGAAAATTGTCTAAGGAATAAATGTCGATACAAGAAAGTAATAGAAAAGTTCAGGCACGATAATATCACGAAATAATATTTTATAGTTTTTATTAGTTCTTGACATAAATGAAAATGTCCCTCTCTATCGTGAAAAACTGTAAAGAATGGCAGAGTAATGAATTAAATTCTTCGAATTATTGAGTCGATTTAGGGAACCTTTTTATTTGTTTGCGCTGAGCGATAAGGTTCGCACTGTTTGAAAATGATAACCCCTGGCCATTCCTAAAAGAAAAACTTCATACCAAAGAGCATAACTTTCAACAAACGAGAAAAAAAGAATCATCAAGTGATAATGACTTGTAAAATGCACCATGTCATATGAGCGTTCGTGAAAATCCTCCAGAAACAATTTTCTAGGTACCCACGTGGGTTGCGATGTCTCACCTGTGGGAGGAGGGACCACTTTTACCGAGCTTCAATCACACTTTGACACAAAAATATCCTTGACATACTCACTCCAGGAAGAAAACAAACTTTAATAGAAGATATGAGAATTTTTTAACGTATGTACCAGTCATAAATCATTTTTAATGACATAACGGTCGACCGTCCCAAAAAACTTCATCACTTAAAAAGGCGCGTTTTAGGATGTTTATGCCGAGAAAATGTCTAACAAACTTATGATTTTCGTGTTAGAAAATCATATCTTACCTTTCGTCTAGTCCGATATCGCAAAGTGCTGAGCTGAGTTGTCGAGTAGTAAATCACGACGAGCGCGAACGTCCCCAGCATGGTGATGCGAAATAGCCGCCTCTTCCTCCACATCACTAATCCGCGTTCGCCGCACGAACTGCGCACGAATCCCGAGACTGCCTCTGTTGTCGTCTACTACCTCTCTCTGACCTGCGCCTGTATGACGTAGACAGGGGGCGGAGCTTCGAGCACAACCGTGCGGGTAACCTAACCAAATGTTCCAACAAAACAACTACTTACATCTAGTTATGGTTATTTATTCTCGTACACAATGTTTAAGCGATGACGAAGAATAATTGTTAAGATATTGCAATCTCTCAATTTTAATCTTTCGAAATGATTCATGATCTGACGATGCGAAATCGAAGTGTGTTTATAGAGGTCGCCAGTGCATAAGCGAGGACGTGTCAGTGTCGAAGGAAATTGTGCGTCCTACATTTTTGTAATACATTCCTTTGTATATCTAGAATTAGCCTGAAGTATCACTTCTTGTCGACTTAAAACATGACAACTGTGTGGTGAGATCCTTCGATACTAAAGAAATTATTCTCAGAAAAGTTGTGTGTGTTATGAAAGTTGGACTGGATATTTAACCATACTTAACTAATATCGTTTGTTGAAGGAAATAGTTTGTCATTGTTTACTGTTTTTGTTTAAGTTTATGAGAAATACTATTTTAAACAAAATCTGTAGTTATCGGATTGTTCAAATCAAGTTGCCATTGAAATATCACCGTGTCCTTAAAATGATAAAACGTGAAAGTGAAGTTTACACAATCACTGTGATTTGTGGATGTTTGACAGTGTGCTAGTGACGTGTTGGAAAATATAGTCTAGAATTTATTCATGACACGTTTATGAAACAAGTGCTCTTGGTGAGAGATGGCGTGGTTCAAAGGATTAGCGGGTAAAGCAGAAGATTTTCTTAACCAAATTGATCAAAATGCAGCTGTTGCCCTACAGGGTGAAAAGAAGGGTGAATTGAAAGAAGCTCTGTTGACGGAAGTAACATGGGATAGTTCATCACCTCCTACCGCTATTAGGTATTTTTTAACAAATTGTGATGTGTATCATCTTTAGTTTTATGACTGTGATAACATTGTTTTAAATTATATTATTGATTTTACATAATTCCTCTTTTGTAATCTGCCAATTATAAACAAATAATTATAGCAATGTAAATTTTAAACATTGTTAAAAGTAGAAAAATGAAGTTTTTGTTTAATTAAGCTGAAATATTGACAGATTGGTTTAATGTCATTTGCTTGTAAAAATTCTTCTTTCACAGTGTTCATTTCAATGGGTGTAATTTTTCTAATCGACCCAGAATATTTTTAATACTCTTTTATTAAATATATTGTCTATTTTATTTCTTAGTGATCTTTCGAGGTCAACGACTTGGTCATCTGCAGTTCCTACCTCTGCTACTATGCCTACTGTAAGATCATCTCCTAACTTGAGCAATTTGAGCCCTGTTCGCACTCCTAAAAAACAAAAAGATGAAGAACTCATCAATTTCCTTAATAGTTCACTACCTGTTCTAAGCCAAGAAACACAAATTCAGGTATTGAAATTGAATATTCAATCCACAAATTTAAATGGAATGTATTGTCTATTAATCTTTCTTGTCTGTGACAGGTACCACAGTCTACGTTAGTACAACCTGAAACAAACTTATTGATAGTGAAAGAAAACTATCACTTCACTCCTGTAAAAGTAGAATCATTGGAAATAAAACCACAGAACAGTAATAATTCAGAAAGTTCATTGTCATCATCAAGACGTTCATCACCTCAAGACATTTTGTCAGACTCTGTGCCTAGCAGTGTACCTCAAGTTGTGTCTTTTAGTGGTATTGTTGAGAATGGATTAAGTAATGGACCCACTAATACTCATCTGTTGGACATACAAACAGAAAATGAAATGTTGAGAAATGAACTTCGCACTCTTAATAATGAAATGTCTATCCTTCTCCATAGAGCCAAAAATGCTGAAAGAGGTATGGTTTTTGGTGTTACTATCATTATATTAATTTCAAATGTGGATTGCCTTTCTTCGAATTTATTGTGTTATTTTTTAGAGTGTCAGAATAAACAACAGCTACTACTACAAATTCAAGAACGTGCTGATTTAGTTAATCATTTAGAGCGAGAACTGACTTCAGCACGACAACAAGTGGCAAGTTTTCAAGAAAAATTTCATTCATTGGAAGTTGAAAATGATAAGTAAGAATTATTTTAAAGGTCTTTTTGTGTTTATATCATTTTAAAAAAAGCTAATAACCTTCTAAAACTTTCCTTTAGTTTTATTCTGAAATTGGAACTATTTTCCAGAGAAATTTCACTTTTCAACTAAATTTGGTTGTTGTTTGTATATTCCTGCTTTAAAATCTAAGTAAATTTTATTGTAATATAGTAATATCCAATTTATGTAATTTTTAAAACAGTTCAGCTTGTATTGCAATTTCTATGTTTATCAAAAGAGTGCTGAAGAATTAAGAAATTTCAGGAATCCATTATAATCATTGAACTTATAAGATGTAAAAAAATATGAAAGTGAATTAGTCTGAGTTAATGAATATTAAAGTCCATTATATGTAATGCAGATTAGTCCAAGCAGCTGCTGATTCAACTGGTAATGAGAGTTATCGAGCCCTGGAAAATGAGTTTAACAACGTTAAGTGTGAGCAGAAGTTAGAAGTCACTAAAATGGAAAATCGGTATGTATAGATTTCTCCTCAATGTGTTTCATCTCTCCCACTCTTTCTTTGAAATATTCCTTGCAATTACTTTCTCTGAATTAGACTCTTTCTTAAGCTAGACTTTTTATTTGCAAGTAATTGGTAGTGGAAAGAGTATTGTGAAGCTGTTCTTAAATTTTATTAAATCATAAAATATATAGTATTCATCTGTTGAAGGTTGTAATTCTTTAATTATTTATTTAATTTGGTTATAAAATAAATATTTTTATTTTGTAACATCTCTTGTTGGATATTGAATTACAATACTGATTAGATCCTATTTTAATGTTACTCATTGATGTGTAAAAGTACAAAATTGTGAAAAATTGTTTTGGGTGTAGCCTTAGCAAGATGGAACAGGAGCGAATGGGCCTTGAGCAGCAGTTGAGTGAAGTGAGACTTCAATTGTCGCAAAGAGATAACAATGAAGCGAGTCTCCAGCAGCAGATGGAAAGAGCTCGAGTTGAGGCTCTGGAGGCCAGAGAGGAGTTGGAGCAGTATCGCCTTAGAGCACAGCGAATCCTACAAGACAAAGAAAAGCTCATCACTGAACTACGTGGGGAAGGTAAGAATATCTCAAAATTACTTGAAGCAGTTGGTTGTCAATGTTGACAAAATATTGTATTCAAGGTACATTTAATGAAAATGGCTTCTATCTTTCATTCATAACACTGAAGAATTGAGCAGATCTTCAGTGTTACATACTGAACTGAAAACCACTGATCTCTAGGATCCAGCGGTTCCCCAGGGTCATTGTTTCTTACTAAACCTCAGAATAAAATGAGATCAGATTGAAAATCTTGTTTTGATGTATTGGTTAATGGCAAGCCAGATACTGAATATTTTAAAAATATATCACCAATATTGATTGTATAGTTGTAATGTATTGAATATGAAAATGATAGAAGAAATTAATTTACTCAGTGGTTCTGAGAATTTTAGAAAAGGATAGTTCAGTGGGACAATTCAATTTTATTAAATTTGAAAGTAGATTTGCATTCTTTGTCCTCCAAGTGGTCAAATGTAGTTGTAACAGCTTTTTTGACAATAAATTTATTATTATATTGTAGGTGGATTGCAAGAAGAAGGACAGGATGAGACTCTAATTCTCGAGTTGCAACAGTTGCGTCAAGAAAGAGAACTTTTGCGAGAAGAAACATACCAAATCACTACTAGACTTCAAGCCGCAAGGGAGGAGTTACTGGAAGCGGAAAAACGCTTGGAAACGTGTCGTGAACAAGCCTCAGACACACAACGCAAACTCCAAGAGTCACTCATAGAAGAGAGGAAGAAGAAGCAAGCGGCAGAAGAAGATTGCAAAACGCACTCTGATGTGATTATTTTTATTATACTTATCATCTTAATTGAAAATGTGTCTGGTTTCGTTGTTAGAAATTTTCAATACTTTGTGTGATTTTTTTAGATTTTTTACATGTAAGGGCACATCTGACTTAGATGTGAGAGTGCAGTGCCTTGTGACATAATGACAATGTTAATAATAATTGTAGTAAGAATAACCACAATAATAATAATATAATTTATTAATTTAGATCAATTTTTTATGTATTGAATTTATTTAAATTTGCATTTGTGTACAAGTGCTCCAAAAAGTAGGTCAGGGATGCCATGGCATAGGACAGTATTGTTTTAGATTATTAAAACAGAAATGATAGTGGTTTATTGAAGCAGATCACATGATTATAAAAGATGTTCTTAAATGACAAGTTACTTGACAAAATCTATCCAAAATATATTTGACGATTTTATTTCTTTAGATGACTAAAATCAGTTCATTGTAACTTTACTAGTTATTCGGTTTTCTCGTAATGCCATCCTAACACTTAATGCTTAAGATCTTCACAAAAATGCGCATCATATATTGTTGTTTTTAACATTGATATACTTATCCTTTATAGGAACTGAGATCAGTGAGGGATGAACTATCGAGGCAGAGAAGTTTGTTGGCTACAAGGGTTCGGGAACGGGAAGCAGAGCTGACACGCTTACGAACGCAGTTATCTCAAAGACCAGCATCACCTACAAATGGAGAACTAGAGTCTCGACTTCATGCTCTGACACAAACGCTTGTTCAAAAGCAAAATACATTGGAGACGGTTACTACTGAGAAGAATGCTTTGAGACTACAATTGGAGAAAATGGAGGTGCGTAATTTACTTTGGATTAAAATTTCTTTGAACTAAAAAAAACAACAGTTTTCCAATCCACATTTGTAGCATTGGTTTTAATATGGTATTTCTGGTAAGGTGTATGCAAGTATAATTCGTTTTTCCTCTTTTATTTATTGTGACTGAGCGCGCTCATGCGCTTACCAACTACACCATCCCATTCACCTCCCGGGCCCGTCTTCCATCCTCATTCAACTTGCGAGACCCCAAGACCTCTGACATCGATCGATGATGGCGGGATTTGATGCTCACTCAAAACGGAAACCGAACTGGTCCACGTCATCTAGGAATGACCGACTGCCGTCGCCGTGTCGACCGTGACACGCAATATTTTCAAGAGACGGGGATCTTCTTCGACACAACGAAAGTTGGGCGATTTAAGATGCTTCTATGCCAACATCAAACTGCAAGTTCTGAATAATGCTCAGACGCATAGAAATAAAGCAGTGGAACGAAAATTCGAATTTGAATTAGAACCGAAGTCTGTGTGGATCTGGGGGTGTCAAGAGGAGAAGTTTAACTACACCAGTTAGCTTTTAAAGGACTTTTGATTATACTTACCAGTGCCAACCGCTTCACATGGAATTTTGAATGAGCATTTCCCTTCAGAAAGACTTTTTAGAAAGTTGATTTTTCTCAACTTAATTTTTTTTCTCTAGATTTTGCCTCCTAAAATAAGGGTGGGGATTAGGTTCATATAAATACAGTAGTAGATGAAAATTCCAAATTTACTTCTTCCCTGTAATGTGCTAAAAATTCTCATTAATAAAAATGAATGCAAATATATAAAAATTTGTTAGGTTATTCACTATGAGATTAAAATTTGACTGGGAAAAGTTCCTTAGGCCGGTATTGCATGGTCTTATTTCTATATCATATACCTATGATCAAACACATGACCGAGTAATGCACAAGCTTTGATCATAGTTCAAATATCTATTACATAGGTTCTTGTTCAGAAAACCTATGATTGTATCTTTCATCATATCTTTAATCATTTATATGACATAGAAATACGACTGTAATACCAGCCTTAGTAATATTATCTTAATTTAAAATCTCAACATGGAAATACATGTCTCTGGAATAAGGACTTCACAATGTTGTTTATTCTTTACAGCGCAAGCATCAAGAAATGATGACACTTGTGCAGCAAAACCAGTCTGGATTGATCACTGTGAGCGCCACTGATGATGGTAAATACACCTTGTTCTAGTCCACTAACCTAGATATAGATGCTCTTGTGAACTGACCATTAAAATAATTTTTACAGCTAGAGCTCAAGTGCCGAGTTTCTTTGTAGAGAGTCCATTTGATACAGGTATCTCTCGGAGGGTGAAGCGTGCCTACTCGTCTCTCGATGCTGTCAGTATTCGCACTGGGGTCTTTTTGCGGCGATACCCACTAGCTCGAATTCTCGTATTGTGCTATATGGTAAGTGCACCCATTACCCTACTTATCTAATGTAAAGAATATCTTGCATATTGCATTGTTAAGTTCAGTGTTTAGTTAAACATTTAGTTCTATTGCTTGAAATTAACCTTGAATGGCTTCCATTCTAATGGGAATTTGTTAAATTTGTTACTTTACATAGTAACGAATAAAATTTCCTTGAATTTTTCTTTCTAGGAAGATTCTTTCATTTCCCTTTCATATTTTATAAGGGAACTTACAGCTCCAGGTTAGAATTAAAAAACATTACAATGATGAAAAAAATTCCCTTTTGCTAAAACATGAATCATTCACAAAGCTTATCTTTATGTACTTTTAGTTACAAGTAAAAATAAAATTTTTTGTAATGAAAGGGCTAGTTTCTTTTCCTTTTTTTATCTTCATAAATTTTCTATACGAACCCTTTCACTTGCAGTGATTGAATACATTTTTGCAATTTGTACACCTGAACTGGAAATCTGCATAATTCTTAATTCCTCTTGAATAATGACTTCAATAAAAAAGTGATTACTTCAGTAAAAAACTGATTAAGAAGTGGAGAATTTATCTTCTTTTGCTCTTTGATTGTATTTTGTTCGTTGAAAAACATCATTAGATTATGTAATATAATATAACTTGGTTACCTTTCGATTATGAACTAAAGAGTTAATTATGTACTTGACTTATTATGATGAGATATGTCTGCTTTGTGAAATGTCTCGTTAACTTAATTGTATGCACCTTGCTGGAACGAATGAGAGAAAATTGGACATTATTGCTAGAGAAATGAAACAGTGCAAATGCATAATGCCTAGAGTTTCGGAGTTCAAATTTGCCTTTCAATTCTATTTACCCAGTCTTAAGAAAGAAATAATTAATTGGCTGTCGGTAACTGCAATAAGATGCATTGTTGTACTTCAGGTTGATAAGAAATCAAGAGCAAACCACGCCAATGGTAGTGCCATGTTTAGATTATTTAATTTTTAAGAAAATCTATGTGAAGAATTAAAGTGAAATACAGTAAAAAGATGTGCATTGACGTTGCTATTAACAGTTATTTTTATAAAGTTGGTCTCCTCTTGTTGAAAGGTAGGACTATTGAGAATATGCTAACAAAATGTGTGCAATGTATCTCTATTTTCCCTCAGGCACATAATCCACTGAGTTTTCATTTTTCTATTCACTCAACCAGTTAAAAAGTTTCATTTAAAAAACTTGCAAGTCACTTAAACTTTATTGTAAAAAAACAGTTACAAACCGCATATGACCACGTGGAGGATAATAAACTAATCACTTGAAACTTACATGTTATGTTATTTTTTCATTGTTTTATTTGTAAATGACTTTTTCAAGAATTAAAAAATTGAATTTTTAAAAAATCAAATTCATGGCACAGAGCTTTTTACCCAATTTACCCACCTTAACCTGATATTGAGGAAAATAAAAAACAATGAAAATATTCGTAAATTTTCCTCACTGTATGGAAAAATCTCGTCAATTCAAGTGATCCATCTCGCAGATAGTATACTTACCAAATATTGTGTTAAAAAATATGAAACATAGGTCAGTTTAAAAATAAATAATACCTCCCAAGTCTGTTACAGTGTCAGACTTAACAATCAAATATGCAAGAATATGTAGATTTTGCTGGAAAATATATGTTTTGTTGCAAGTAAAGTAATTTTCATGCAATGTACTATTTCTACTCCAAAAACGCTTTTAAACCTTGATCCTTAAGAGTAAACTATAGTGGTATGTTGTTGGATAATGATATCAACATTGTTTTGTTTTTTTTGCCCGAGATCTTGTCTTCCTTTTTTTTCCTTCTAAAATTTTTGTTTTTGGAAGACATTCAATATTTTGAGAATTCTAGAAAATTTAATTTTTAGGGAGCAAAAGAGTTTTTATACAAAAACATGTTGTCATTATCAGGAAGTGTAATTTCATCTCTATTTGAAATGGACAACACTGAGTGACGTAATTAAAATTTTCACAGCTAATTTTCAATTTTCACATTAATAATAAATTGTCAATGATAAAAGTTGACGCAACAATTATTTGATTATCAATTGTAGAAATTTATCATGATTTTCTTATAATGAAATGAAACTGTAGTAATTCAGGATGCATTGCGGCTGAATGATTTTCTTTTATAAAACCATCTGACACAAATACCATAAAACTAAACTCGACCAATGAACTGCAGAATCATTTTTATTAAGAATGGTTCATAATTAGGTTTTAAAGAACAATGTAATAAAAAAACGACATATCTGTTTTACGGTTTCTATGTAAATAACGTATCAGAGTTATGTTTCAGTTTGATAGTGACATCAAAAATATATGTTTTAGATCTGAAATTTGTATGGAAATTGTGTTTTAAGACATAAAACAAAATAGGAGGATATCCCGTCCAAAGTTCATAACTTGATTTGTTGCAAATCACCTTAATGATCAGGAACATTATTGTGAACATAGGCTTCCTCATCCAGAGTTGTATAAACTTGTTTGTACGCATCTCAGTAGACATAACTACCCACGCTTCAGCCATCTTCCTGTGGCCTTCTTCTGGGTAATGTCAGAGTCGCTTAGGTAGAGTACAACAGCGACTTTGGTCTGTACGACTCTGTCATTGCCCTGAAGAAGGCCATAACATGATGACCGAAACGTTGGTAGTTATATCTACCGAGACATGGCTTGTCCCGGACAAACAAGTTTATAGACACATTATTGTTCCTACTCATGGATTTTACGAAAGGAACTCATGAGATGCTCACAAGAACATCTCCCTAGTTTGAGGAGAGCACTTGATAATATTTTAAAAGTACTAAAGTGCTCACAAACACCAGGCTGAGGATACCTACATGAAAACATTAGGAATAAAATTATAAATGATATTACTACTAAAATTTTCATGTAAACAATAGAAGAGTTTCTGCTAAAAGTGTGCAATTTTATTTTACAGGTCTTGTTACATTTGTGGGTGATGTTGGTTTTGTTCACGTACACCCCACAAGCTCAATGACAACAGTTCATTTGAAAAACATCTGAAGAGTTGCCTATGTGTATTTACATTCATCAAATTATTGATGCTTTATTGTCCTGGGTGAAGTGTAGTATGCCATTTAATCCAAGTACCTAAAGGACCTTTTTATCAATATAATCCTTTATATTTCAAGATTTTTGTGGTTCTTGGATTCTATGAGTTTTTATGTATAAAATGTACTATTGTTATATGAAATGTACTGTATATACTTCACTATGATGTTTCTAAAAAGTCAAATGCTTTTGTAGAAATCTTGTTAGGACCATTAATTTCGTGACTTGTCTTCAAAAGTCTTGTAATATGTTTGTATTTTAACTATTTACTGTACTCGTGTTCATTCCTTTCTTTGTTTAAAATCATGAAACCAAAGGTCAAGAAATTAATTTTACGTCAAAGTAGGGAAATCTATCGTGGTCATTTATAAAGAAAGTTAATCATTCATTTGAATTCATTATGCTCTTGGCAATTTAATAACATTATTTATTGACTCAGCATGAATTTGCGGTCTGGAATAGATCATCTTTGTTTGCTTTCTTCTAGAAAAATACTGAACTGAAAAGTTTTTACTAAGCTAAGGTGGTTTATTTTTCAAGAGTATGTACAATTGTAAATATGTAATTATTGGAACAAACAGGTTAACTGTAATTACTGAGTTTTATAACATTTAATGTTGGAAATTTTAGTTTCAATAGGTTTATTTCATATTATGTTTATTTTGGAAGCAAGATACTTTAAGAATTGTATGACTCATTTATTTATAAATGTTAAAACATTTTAGTTAATTTGTAAATAAAGATATCTTGATTGATAAACTTGGATTTGGCACAATTTATATCACTAAAGAGCAAGATAATTCTTTCTTGATGGTGCGTTTCCTTCTGCAGGTGGAAAATATATATAAATCTTTTCAGTATTTTAATTGATCAGTGAGTTGGATTGTGATTTTCATTTATTGACAAAACATTAAATACTTGAATTGTAGTAATATCTATATTATAATCTATATTATGTATCCCTTATTAATTTTCTTTGTGAAATGAATATTTTTTATTTACTCTTGATTATTTAAAATGAGTGTAAATGCCCCAAATGTCTTCTTTTGAGACTGTGATATTAGAGTAGTGGGTTGGCAGCACAAAACTGTTTATTTCCATTAAGTCATATTTAAATAAATGTTCAACTCCAGAAACATGAAATTTATTTTCTACTTTTTTACATGTATTCCCATTCCTTGTTTTAGAAAATTTTCTCGATACCCTTTGCGAAACCACCCTTCTACTTGAACAAATTGTTTAAACGTTCTTTTTATTTTGGTATGTATGCTTTTATAACATTTTAGACAAAAATAGTCACCTAACTGAATTGAAAGTGCACTTAGATTAGAAATGCTTTTCTAATGATTCACCAAGGAAAATAATCTAATTAGCTTGAAGTATGTTGTGTGATTAATTAACTAAGAGTTTACTGTTTATTTTATCAAATCAATATGTTGAAATTAAAAGTAAACGGATTGAGATGTTCTATATCCACCCCCCCCCCCNTTGCTAAATACTGAGTGGAGTACAGCCCTGTAATTTGGGTTGCCTATCTTATAGGCACCGAGAAGGTAAGCCATTAACACACATTAAATGAAAGACGTTGGGAAATTCGCTGCCGGCCTCATCTTTAACTAAGCGTTCTTTATTTTACTAATCACCGTGGAGCCAGAAACGTGTCTTTAGTTCGGTTTATACGGTTCATGTAGCATTACATAAAGAGTTGAAAATATCCTGGCCCGGGTTTTGCTCCGGTGTTCCTTCGGGTAGAGGCGGATTTATTTACAGGTTCTCTAGGCTTTGTCTAGGAGCGTGTTTATTGTAACAATAAATCGTAAATTTAGTGTTATTTCAATTCTTATGATTTTTAAACACTATACTCAGAATAATCTATAGTTCGATAATAATTTGTAGATGTAAAATGATTTTTTTGTGTTAAATTACAAACATTGACATTCTATTAGTATTATAACTCGTAGCCAACTTTTTATCTTACCTAGGAATATTTGCTGAAATTTTTGAATCCGCCAATGCCTTAGGGCCCTTGCTTCCGGAGAGTAAATTAGTGTATTGTCCTCCACGTGGTCATACGCAGTTTGTACTATTTTTTTGACAAATTTATGTATCAAGACGCCAATTCACGAAGACAAATTACTGCTATTTCGTTCAGTATATTGCATAATACAGCATTTTAAGATTTTTTAATTTGTTGCCATTAAATATTTATTATATACTTCACTGAAGAAGAAGGAGGTACGACATTACAGATTTCAGAGGGTGCAACGCTTCGGTAGATGTATGAGTTCTCGGATATTTACGTTAACTTAGCGACGCTACAACGGTTGAAAATAAAATAGCTCACTTGATAGTGTAGAAATTTCTAATATTTATCTTCGTTACGGTTGGATCATATACAATATCAAAATTAATGGAAAGTTTCCGAATTTTTATTGTTCAAGGAACGTCCAATTTTCAATAGCCTACATAGCTATCTAATTCATATCAAGCGATTTACTGTTTAAAGTTGATAAAAATTAAGCAATATGTAGAGATTTGCAGTGTTTTATTTTCAGCTTTCCAATGAAATAATTTTCTCTCTGTACAAATAAATATCAATTCTAAAGATCTTTAAGTTATAGGAAACAAATACAATTGTGAGTGCTTTCTTGATTGATCATGAGCAACTGATGCTCTCATAAATCTGTAATTCGCAGTTCATGTTGTAGTTTCCAATTTATTTTTGAATGTATCCTGCAAGGCAAATGATACCGAGTTCAATGAATGGAATGGTAACATTGCCAGTGGGCTTAGATAACTTTGTTATGACTTTTTGAATTGGAAACATTTTATCATTAGAATATTCTTAAGAACTTTAATGTCTAGAGATCTTATTTTTGTGAAACATATGTGATGATGCATCACTGCCGAATTCAGTCAATGGACATATTGTTATAAAACGTAATATTGAAGTTCGACCAAGTTTCAATATTTTGCTCACATTTTGTTCGTAACCCCGCACATTCAACATTATTTAAATAAAGATGGTTGATTCTTTAAAAAAGCTATCATTGCTGAGTATAAATAAGTTCAAATATTTGGATTCGATGATACGTTGGAAGCTAGTGGCAATGGAAACACTACGATCAAGAATAACTTGACAATGAACTGTAATCGAAATAGCAATAAAGGAATGCCAGAATTCTAAGGATTGGAGACTAATGATTACATTGGAACAATGATTAGAAGCCTGTCAAAGGAGGCTTTTTTGTTAAAAATATGGTAATAACACGCTACCTTCTCTGTGAGCAACAACAAAGAAACGCTAGAATTGTTTTAGTAACATGTTGCCGATCTCTACGGCAACAGTGGAAATCCAAGGAAATTGTTTCCCATTCGAGATAGTAAGTCATCAGTTCCCTGTGTGTTTCCTCCATGTTACTTGGGTGCAATAGAACGTTTATCTTGTGAGTGTGGTGTTTGAAACAATATGTCACGCGAGTGGAACGAAGAATCTATTGTACGTTTGATAAGTTTAGTGAGAGAGAAACCCCTTATATGGAATCCACAACATGAATCATACAAAAATAAGTTGAAGAGATTAGAGGCTTTTAATGAAATATCTTCAACAATGAATATTTCTTCGGATGAAATCAAACGAAAATGGAAAGTCATCCAGACTCAGTTTCGACGTGAGTACGTCAAGTCCAAGACAAAATACGATACTGGATCTAGTGAAGTTTACCGCAGCCCATGGTATGGATACAAGCATTTATTGTTCTTGAAAGTTGCAAATGCTTTAAAAACTCCCAAGCTCTCGAAAGAGGTAATAATAAATATTTGATTAATTTAATAATGAAAAATTTGATGGCAGCATAACTTGATTTTGTAGTAAATATACTGTGCTGATATCCCCTCAAAATTATAAAAAAAATTCCATCCCACATTATTTCAGGTTCTTCGTGCTAGTAATAGGATTATGGAATCCGAAGATTCACAAATTGTTGAGAATATAATTGTAACTCCAAATGAACTCGAAATTGTAAAAGAAGAACCGGATCAAAACGTGGATGTTACGAGACTAAAACCTCTTCCAAAACTTAGTGGCTCATTTCTGAATCAAAGTGAAGATTCTTGTAATTCTCCTAAGTTTTGTGAATTAAGAGAAAGTAGAGATAACTGTGCAGTATTTAGCGAGTACATAGCTAATAAATTAAGATGTTATGACTTGCTAACTCGATCGGGAGTAGAGCACAAAATTAATTGCATTCTTCACGACGCTGATATGATGGTATTACAACACTATGATATACAGACAGTGTCTCATGACCAATACAATAGTTTTAGTTCAAAAAGTCAGTAACTTGCAAATGGATTTCAGTGCGTGTACCGAAATATGAAGAATTCCATGCTTTTCATGTAGCAACAGAAATATCTGAGTAGATTTCCCTTTGTATATTCCGTCAGATAAAATAACATTATTTTAAAGTTAATACTTTTCAGTTGGTAATCACATGTATAGATATCGAATTGTCTACTAAAAAGCTAATTCTTCACTTTCACTAACAAGTGATGGTAATATGTATTTAGTTATGTAATAATTTGAACTGAAAATAAACAGCATTAAAAAATGTAATAAGTAATTTCTGAACTCATAACTATTGCAAATAGATATCTTTCCCTTACACCGGAATGGTCTTTAACTGTAGAAGTATTCTAATCAACTTGTTAGCATGTATTTGAAGCAGAAAACCACTCTTATTACAGTCGTGTTTTGTCTTCATTTTTCATGTACGTAGGAACATTACACGTACATCATAGTTTTAATTTACGCAGGAACTTTACACGTACAAGAAACGGAGAGCAAGTTTACCAGGGTACCACGTTTTTTCACGTAGAATCGTCAGACTATATAGTAATATTCGACTGGCATTGCATAACAGCCAGTCCAACCCCTACCTGTGTTCAACTCCCACATTACGAATCAGAATTAACGGTGCACTTCTTCCGCCTTCATCAAATATATATTCTGAAATGAATGAATGAATTTGAAATTGAATAGGCGGTAACCCAATGTTTCTTTTAGAGGCTTTCTTAATTGGAAGGTTCTGTGCTATCCCACCATGCTGAGCAAGCCTTAGCGTCAGGGGATGAACATAAAAATACCCTTCCAGATATCTCTCATGAACAGAATCAGTAAGGTCTAAGCTGCAATCTGTGTAGAGAAAACCTTCCATCACGAAAGATTTTTTGTGGGGTTTAAGGGCTCGTCGACGTCAAGGTCATTACAGCCCTTGCAGGTGGGGGGGAAATGCAGTTTCGTACCATAAGGAAGTTTTGTAGTGACTCTTCCCCTTGCGTGGGACTCGCCGATATCTCGACCGTACCCACTAAAAAAGACACTCCTGAATTTAACAAATATCAAAACAAAGATGAGAGGAAAGAAAAGGAAACAGTTGACCAATACATTATATCAAAAATGAAATAAATGCTGAAAATTATAATTTTCAAACTACGGAAATGAATAAAAGGAGAGAAGATTGGGAAGAGGAAAGAAGAATGCAAATTAAAACCCTCCCGAAATCAGGAAAGACTTCAGTACTTTTACAACTGTTCAGAAACATTATCCAAAGAACTCGGTTTAAGTGTTATGCTACCGCTTGGAGTTCCTTACAGCTACACTCATTCAACCCTTTTGGAAAACATTTAAATCGTTGACTGCGTCAAATAGCATGCGTTTACGAAAATACGCGTAAGCAATAAATTCCAATCAAAATCTTCGGACCGACACCCGAACCACCGCCCACCCCTCTCCTCTCTTACAGCTTCCGGGAAAAAATTGAAACACATTTCCCCATCGAAAGGATGGGGGTGGTATCAAGGTACCCATGTCGCAAAAAGTTTGATCCCAAATGAAGATGCCAATAGCGTTCTGGTCACCAAACGACGGTCCACGGGCCGCAGGTAGTCCACGAGAAGATTTTGGCGGATCGCAGGAAAAAAGACACTAATTTCAATTTTTGATCTTGTGTTGAAGAAACTAGAATACTATGGCATAAATGTTACGTCGTTAAATTCTTTCGGGTTGTATTTGAAAAATAAAACGGGTCATGAATAGTGAAAATAAGAAATATTTCTCTGGTGTGTTTGATGTCCAATAAGATGTTGAAAAGATCCATGTCTTGAACAAAGTATCTCTTAAATTGCATCAATCGAATAAATATTTTTTCGTTAAATAAGTATTAAAGATTTTATTATAGTTAATCAGCATTTTACTTTTTATCTTTCACCGAGTAATCAGGTTGGGATGCGAGATTAAAATTATAAAGAGCAAAGGATTTCTCCAGAGTTTTGGATGTAACTTCCCAACCTTCGGATGTGACATTCCAATCTTATAACATCCGAACTACGTATAAGGTCGTGATGTCATATCCAAAGGTGATGTCATATCAAATCCATATTCCTTCCTCTGAATATGGATCTCACATCTAAACCTAGGATACTCATATCCATAGTTTTCTCGATGTAATTACGTAAATTTCATTTATTTTTCAATACAAATAGCAATGGCCTCGGTTGACAATCGTATTCACCTTAATTAAAAATTCACATAATGGTCCGCGGAATTTAATACGATGAAGCTCAAAAGCTGAGCACCGTTGCTCTACAGCCTCCAGAAAGTGCTTTATGACCAATTTCACGTCAAGGATAGTCAATACCGCAGGCACCACTCATGAAATTTCTCCTAAGCTTAGGCTATACAACACATCTGTGAGACAATTCATGTAGTGACCCCTGCCAACGCATCTTTCAATTAGACTCTCAAACAGAAAATTTAAAATAACATAATAATGTTATTCATCATTACAACTTAAAATTTTTCCTCTATTGCACTTTAAGAAATGAGTATTAAGATAAGCTAATTGACTTTATTTTTCCTTAGCAATATTTGTCTTTTTTAATTCCTTTTCTCTTTGTAACAGGGATGGATCTCAAATCCATTTTTTTCACGGAAACAATTTTTCTGTTAAATAGTATCAAGAGAAAATTGTAGGAATTCGACGGAAATTTTGTTACAAGCTACTTGAAACCATGTTATCATATTAAAAACTTAATTGAATAAGAAGAAAATACATGTATCGTGTCGCTTGAAAAAAAGAAACAGCGGTGATAAAGAAAAGATTCACAGAGTTCGTGTGTCCACCGCATAAGTCAAAGAACATGGAAGCTTCGAATTTTTTACGGAAAGGTTCCGAGAAAATTCATCTTTTATATTTAGATTTGTAATTTTTAAAATTAATTTTAAGTATTTCTCAGGAAAAATTGGGGACGCTCATAAGGACTACGAAAAGGCATTGAGTTTTGAAATTCAGTACATGCGTTCTTTATGGTGAACCTCAGCGCACCATCGAGAATTTTTTTCGAAATTCGATTGAGATAATTTTTAATTGAACCTAATTTTTTTTTCTCGCCTGGCTCAGAGAGACACGTATAGCACAGAGTTGGTCCCTGTGAACCCCCGAATGAACTTTCACAATTCGGAATGTTATTTGAATTATTTATTTAATTTTCAAACGTTTTTTGGTTCAACCGCACGATGAGACAGGAAGACTTTGAAATTTGGCACAAGCGTTCTTCTAGTCGGGTTCAAATTCACTTCGGAGTGATCTTTTCTATATTCGAATTACATTTTTCTTTAATTTTAAGTGGTTTCGGGAATCAGGTCACGGAGCGATGTGCTTTGAAATTCGACATACGCTTACTCCAATATGGGTACGAGAAAACGTTTCTCTTCGAAATTGGTTCTTTTTACATAGATCAATGGTGATCTAGAAGAATCAAACACGTCTTACATCTTCAAAATGGATGAAAAAATTGTCTGTGCTATTGCAGCTCATGACTGCCACACTAGCATTCCATCCAGAACGATTGCAAGCTAGTGGTTACTCAACTCTGCTTTTCTTGCAACTGTTTTTTTTTTTGTTTTTTTGTTTTTTGACAATAAAGTTTTTTTATTGATTTAAAAAACTTGAGAATAAGAAAAGATTGAGATATTGAATATTAAGTATCGCAACACCCAGGGAATGTTGGAAAAGAGTTGAAAGTAACGCAATTCAGAAATATATCGTAATGTCTCACATTGATAGCCGAAAGACCCATGTTTAGAAAGGATTTCTATTTCGTCGTCATTTGAAGCTAGTATATTTACCCTTATGCAGTAAAAACGAATCACTATTCTTACACGAAGCCAACAATATTCTTTAAGAACCGAATGCAAATAGTAGCGGTTGCCTTCGGATTCACGGGAATGAAGGTTAGAAATGTAATTGTTTTTTTTTGTTTTTTTCTTGTTTGGTTCAAAATAAATCCGTTCTTAAATTTTCACTGCTCTTTTAATTTATAAAATTCCGATTATACAAGGAAGAAAAATAGCTTGTATGCTTATACTCCCACTTCGCTCCCGCTTCGATATTTCAATAGAGTATGCGTACGTTATTTAAAATTTGAAATTGATCTAACCACCTATACAAAATAAAAATCTATACCACAATGCAAGAAAAAATGGATGAAACTGCGGAAAGTGGATAAACATTCTCATAAAATTTGAATTTAAAACTCAAAATATGTTCCCCACAATTGTGCAAATTGATGAAATTTCCTTTCATTTGACGTCCATCACATTTTAATCCGTTCCTTCATTCCCAAAGTCAACCTCGAGTTATGCTTTCTGCGCGGTTAGTGGTTAGAGCGGCGGCGCTCTAGTTCGGTTGGAGGTTCAAGCGGATGCGCCTCCGTTCTTCTATAAGAGGCCTGTTGCCCCTCCGGTGGCTATGGGCGTACTTGCTCACCACCAAGTCTCATCCACGTTCAATTCCCCCCACCACCTACCTCCTATCGCTCCATGTACGTAAGCTTCAATAGCATGCTACATTTCTCATTTACAAATACTACAATAGAAATAAAATAAGATGCTTAGGATTACACGTTCACTATCGAATTCCGAACCGCCTAGGTTTTGCACTATGGCATAACTAGTGCAGGGGGTGGGGGTGGATGGCGTGTCCAGCCCAGAAATTTGCGTTAAGAACAGATGGACGGTGTAATTATTTCTGGCTCAAATGGCAATTCCTTTGAAGA
This sequence comes from Laupala kohalensis, assembly GCA_002313205.1. Taxonomy (NCBI): domain Eukaryota; kingdom Metazoa; phylum Arthropoda; class Insecta; order Orthoptera; family Trigonidiidae; genus Laupala; species Laupala kohalensis. The sequence continues at coordinate 430,778 of NNCF01130416.1, forward strand.
AATCTTAGGTGTTGCTATGCGCTTTCGCGATCTGAAGAATGAAAGACAAGTAGCTGCAAAGAGTACTACGATCGTCAGGTGTGAGATCGCGAGATGTGTTGGTATGTGTGCGTTGAATGGGACTACACGGAGTTTGTTAGGACTCGGATAAAAATATTCCTGTATCCACGTTATCTTGGGCCCATCCCAGAAAGTATTCATATAGTTACGCCTGTGGTTTTTCTCAACCTTACAAAGCAGCGCTTGGGACAGTGTCAATTGACATTCGTGTATTCACAATTAAACTCTGACGTTATCGTGATTACCATGTCTGAACTATTATATTCTTCGAGAAATTTGTTTGGAGCTTCACTTAACCAGTGAACAGCTCTAGTAAAAATGGCCATAAAGATGGTCATTGAAGGCCACCAATGGTCATTTGAAGCTAATAGATGGCCATCAATGGTCATTTGAAGCTAATAGATGGCCATCAATGGTTATTTGAAGCTAATAAATTCGCCACTGGAAACAAGTGAAACTGAAGTTCCCCAAGTTTGAGTTTCCCAAATATTTAAATAATTCCGTCACCACATGGAGGATAACTTACTTAGTAGTCCAAAATCGGTATCAAAATACATTATCTTCAAGAAGTAGTGAATGAAGACTTCTTGGGCAACCAAATGCGGATCAGTGGGGGTCTACGATACTTCATTTATATGGTTTCCAATTGATGAAACACTGTTCCAAAATAAATGCTGGATCTTTTCTTTCAACTCCTAGACAGTGTATGGCTTTCACATTCCTTTCGACCGCTATTGTAAGAAGACTAGGAGGCATTTAATGAACCCAGGGCGGAAGTCTTTTAGGAGGCTCCCCAACTTCAAGTCCTACACAATCGTGCTTGCTTGGCAAGAAGTGCTTATCAATTACACTAGAGTATTAGAAAAAAATTCAATACAAATTTGGGATTCATTTTAAAATAATTTCATTTATGTTTGATTTTAAAGTTATTCAGAAATTTGAGAATATATTTACATTCTAATTTGTGTGTTTGTATGATTTCTGTTGACCCATTTGGAAACCCTTCACAGGTGGAGGCCTTCCCCCTCTGCCCTCTCACCAAGATTCACTTACTGGCAAGGTGACTTCTAATACTGGTACATAAAATAAACTTAATAGTGTTTTCTTGGCCATATTAGAAGAATTTTTTGTGTGGATAATAAATTTGACATAATATTCAGCATTTATATTATAATTCCTTACTGCACATATTAAGTATGATATCACAATATAGATTGTATAATTAAGATAACATGGAAACTATTATAAATGAAAAGAGCTACTTTCTTGCTACAGGGAGACTATTTGTTTGAATATTTTTTCAGAAAATAAGATATCTTATTAAAATATCTTCATCAAAAACTAAGAGCCCAGGTCTTAAAGGAATAACTCACGAGTTAGTTGAAACCATATTCAGGTGCACAGAAATAATTTGACATCACTGTTCCTTTGTACAATGTAAAAATTACGTTGGGATTTTTTCCCCACGAAAAATAAAATTTGGAGAAACAGTAATGTTTACTAAATGAGTAGTATCAAAATCAAGTTCTTGTATGCCATTATCTCTTTGACTGATTCCAGGGAAAATCTTAGATAAATAGATATGTAAAAAGAAGATAAATTAAGAATAAATGAAACATGTATTGTCTACTCGTAAAATATTTATTTAGATAGTACTTTTGCCAGCTTAGCTAGGATCTTCAGTCTGACAATGCCAAGTATCAAAGGGCAAATGTGCATGTAGAGCAAAAAAAGCTATATGATACACAATTTGGCTTCCAGATCAGTAGATGTGTATAGAATATGCAATTTTTAAGGTAGTCAAATTGATTGTACCAAGACTAGCACTAAATATGCTAAGTAAACATTCATAGATAAAAGTCGGACCTTAAACAGAAATGAAGTGCTGAAATCTGTTAAACTGGGAAAAAAAGTAAGGACTACAAACAAATTACAGACAGTTTATCATGAGAGACCTTATTAATTGAGAAAAGTCCAGGAAAGACCAACTTTAAGAACCTTTATAGAGTAACTTTCGAAAGAAAAAGCGAAAATGGTTAAAGCCCAATATGCAAGCTATGGAAATGTTATGAGACATGGTAATTTTGGAGAACACCTCCATAGATTTGGTTCTACAGAAATAGATAATTGTATACGTGGCAAAAATACAAGAACAGTATAATATTTTGAGAGAAAGTTGAACTTGATTATAATTATGAGAAAGAAAATTATAAGCGGATTGTTACGAGAAAACACACTGACTTCTATCTTGAATGCAACATTAAGTAAACTTTCAGCTACATCCAGAATTGGATCCAAGGGTAGACTCAGGGGGCATTTGCCCTCCTGCTTCCCAAAAGAGATTGAAATAGTAATAAAAGGAAGATTTTTTTTACTTAAAAAAAAATTCAGTATGGCCACTGTTACAACAAGACAAGCTAATAAAATCTGTTAGGAGGTGACTTCGTGGGACAAACTTATGACTTACTTTGCTTTTATAGATTTTCCCTCCTACATAAGAATGTAAGCATAGCACAGTGATAATTCAATGTCTCTAGCAAATTCACACCCCAGCACAATTCTAAGCCATTTGTCTAACAGAAAATTTCTTAGATAAAATTTACAATAGAAAGATAATTGAAAAATTGTAATTCATAAATTAAAAAAAATTAATTTGTTAATGAAGCATTGGGACAATAAATGTAATATTAACATTGTTCACCTTACAAACCTTGTGCAAATTCTACTCATGTGTAATGATAATGTGAATGATTGGAAGCATTATTGATTACGACGTATAAACCCTTGACTTGAAGAATTTTCTATTGAAAACTAATATTTTCAGGTCTTTCCTCAGGATTATCTTTCTCTGCTTGTGCTTCTGCAATTATGTACCTTATTTTTGATATCCAGCATTATATTTCAATATTACTGCTTTCATCCTCATTATAGAGGCGGATTTCTTATACAGGTTCTCTAGTCTTTGTCTAGGGGCGTGTTTATTGTAACAATAAATCGTGAATTTAGTGTTTTTTCAACTCTTATGATTTTTAAACACTATAATCAGAATAATTTATAGTTCGATAATAACTTGTACATGTAAATTTACAAACATATTTGCGTTAAATTACAAATATATTGACATCATATATGTATTATAACTCGCAGCTAACTTTTTATCTTATCTAGGAACTTATGCAAAAAAAATATGAATCCGCCTCTGCCTTAGGGTCCTTGATCGGAATTGATGGGATGGTCCCTTGCTTGCTTCCGGAGAGTAAATTAGTTTATTGTCCTCCATGTGGTCATACGCAGTTTGTACTGTTTTTTGACAAATTTATTATTATTATTATTATTATTATTATTATTATTATTATTATTATTATTATTAACATCACTGAATTAGTACAATTTGATACATATTAGTTTAGATGAAACACTGAAACATTTCTGATTTCTTGAGAATTACCATTGACATCGCAAGTATATTGAGTAAATGTGAAGCAGTGAATAGCTTTTTAGCATAAATGCCCAAAGTAAAAATTTGGCTACAAACAAGATGCAATTTAAAAAAAGTAATTTTTTAAAAGATTGTTTATGAAAACTGCAATTCAAGTTAATGCATTATTTATATATAGGAATGTCTTAAAATGCAGTTTCAAGAAATAGGTACTAAAACAATTTCCAGTGGAGACCCCCTCACACTCTGGTACTTTTCCTTACGGACTCCTCCCAAAATCAAATCCTGCTACATCAGGATTATGTTGATAAAGAACAAAGGGATACAACAGAAATAGAGTGTACTAGGAAGGAATAATGAATATAGTGAAGAGCTGCTACAAAAGATAAGAAAGGTAACCATGTAATGACAATATTAAAAATATGGTCTACAACATTAAATAAATCAATAAGTTATAATATCTGTAAAATAAATTATCTCAGGAATTATTAATTCTTCAACTTAAAAATTAGCTATTTGATTCATTGACATAATGATTAAATATTATGAAATATTAACTTGCAGAAATAGAAATAGCTTTTTTCCTAATTGCATTCTAAGAAATCAAGTAATACTTCAAACAGAAACCACAATAAGCACATCTTTTCGATAAATTGTTAATTTTGTGACATTCTCCACACTTTCTGCTTATGTTCACTTTTTTCAATTTTTATAAGAAAATTGTTAATAACCTTGCTAACCAATGAAACACAAGTAATATTCAGAAAGCATAAACATACACACAAACTCAAAGATATTCATTTCAATTAATTTGATATTAGTGTCACAATATAAGTCTTTTCCTGCAATTGTTTTTCCCTGCAAGGGAAGAAAATAAAGAAACTTGGAGCAGTTTATACATAAAACCCTTTATTACTTATTACATTTTCCATAAATGTACCACCTTTTAACACTTTTTCAATAATTAAGACTAAATAACGTATTTTTATTAAATGATCCCATAAAATTAGCATTGAAAGCTGATGGTTAAAGAACAGAAGTCTTCTCAAATATATTACTTGTTTTCCAAAAATAAAAAAATGGTAGATGAAGAGATTGTTGATATTTTTAACTCGGTTTCCAAGCCCAAATGGTACTTGAAATTTTTTCATTTTTTTTTTTTTTTGAGAATAACTTTACTTGGTTACTGAAAGTTTATATTTGGTATGATGCTAGTAGTAATATAATACAAGACCATTCAATTTCATGATATCGTTACATGTCAATGAAAATCATTAAGGCACTTTAACCACTGATCTATCTTACACAGTTTGTTACATTTTACATGTTTTAAGGATTATGGTGAAACCCAATAAAAACATAAGATATATAGTAGCAACATTCTAGATTAATAAAATAAATTTAAAGTATTTATTAGGACAAGACTAGATATTTGCATATAATAATAATAATAACATAGTGATACAAAATCTTTGTACCAAATAAGAATTTATAGTAAAAATGCCGTATCTACAATTATTTTCTACATAAGGCACTTTTCCTTCAAATGATCAGGAATGAATAGAAATGAAACAAATTTAAATATATGTAGAGACACTTAACCTTGAGAGAGAGAAAAAAAACATTTTACAGATATTTTAGTAAGGGTGTAAATCAAATGAAATTCATGAAAAAATGAATATATTTTAGGGGTATGTAATTTCCTAGTGTATTTTGGCACATAATCCACAGTCTTCGGGTCTTCTATTTCCAAACAAAATGCTTCTCAATAAATTCATTTCTCTAATTAAGCATCACATTTTACACAGCTATCAATTAAGACCAGGAAGTTATACAAGTTGAAGATATCTGTTAGATAAATCTGCTTATTTGGTATTTTCATTATTATGGATAAAGCTTTGGCAGGGATAGTAATGGTTCTTATTGATAGTTTTACGTATTGAAGTCATCATTCTCAACACAATGCTATTAATTCTTCATAGAAAAAAATCAGTTAAATAATACATCATTCTGAATATAATATTTGCTACAAGAATCAGCTTAACACTCACTACAAGTAGCACAACAATTATCAGTCATCAATTTGTTTCATAAAATCTGACAAACAAGTAATAGATATATCATTCTCTCAACATACACACATAATCAGGATTGCTTCTAAAACATATAAATCACAAAGCTAAGAATTAATGGGATAACAAAGAAAATTATAGTTATTCATGAGACAAAATTTACACAACATTTTCCCTTTAAATCTGTCTTGCAAAAACCAAACCAAAATTCTCTCTTATTACACCTTCTATTCAATTGCAATCAAAATACCCCTCAAAATATGGTCTTTTTCTAAAGAAGTTATAAACTCACAAATAAGCAAAATACTATGAAAATAAATTTACTGTTCTCTTCATGAACAGTAATTATTTTCATTAAATAATTTCAAATATTAACATCATCAGATCTATATTCTAATTTACATGATAAGAATCTAAAATACAGATCAAATGAGTATTGTACTAAGATCATATTATTCCAAAACATGACACAATCAGTTCTACCTTCAAACCTCATTGGTTTGTTGTATAGTACATAACAGCCGATGCTGGAAGTTGCCACTTTGATGCATGTAATTCAATTAATTGTAGGAGAGTTTTCTTGACAGCTGATGTAGAACCAGTTGTAAGGAAGGCATCTCTGATACTACACAAGAGTTGCTGCAACTTGCTGGGTAATTCTTGTTCCAAATCCCGTCCAACAGAGGTCAACACAAAGAACAGGCTATCAGTCTGAAGAAAAAATCGAAGATACTTTATAGTATTAAACTGCATACAGGCATTAGTGTTTTTAATTATAAAAATTTAACTAAGAATATGCCTAATGAACATTTATTTTTAGTCCATTTAAAATTTCTTAACCAACCAAGTTTTATTTAATATACCCTACATTGGGAAAAATTTAGTGCAGAGAACAAAAATGTAGTCTTTGGTGGCAGTGGCACATATATGTGATGAGAGGGATAAATCCCTCCAAAGGATAAGAACATTTTTTATTAATTAATTTATAAAACCAAGAAAATATTATATTTTGTCTCAAATTTTAAGTATATTAAGTAAGTGTAACATTTTACGTAAGGTTATAATGTGTTTTTAAAGCTATTTCAAGCAATTAGATCAAACTTAAGGAGCTTAAAATAACCACTAGTTCATCAGGTCTACACTAGCCCATACAACTGCTTAGCAATCATGGACCATTCAAGGGTGGGCCACTTTGTTGGCAGATGAAAGTAAATTAAAAACAAAAGATATGCAAAAATGACCATAATTTATATGAAATTTACAAGATACAGGTATTTTACTGGTGTTCTGTTAATAATAATGTATAATATAAAAATGCTAGTTAAGAAATTGCTACAAATCTACAAAACTTTAATGTCAAAAATGCAGTTGCAAACTGCATATGACCACGTTGGGAGCAATAAACTAAGTTACTCTTGTTTACTACAGTTAATATTCATAATTATTTGTTACTGGTGTTACTTACAATACAAAATGTATATTACTTTAATTATTGATTTTCGACATTGGTCAGTGATTGATATTGTTAAGCTTGAGAAGACAATATAGTTGATATATAGAATAATATAATTGGATTAAATAGTCTAATAAAAGGTCATTGGCATTTAAAATAACTTAATAATCATTATCAGTATTAGATTAAATATGAAGGAAAGTATGTTTCTTTCCTCTCTGTTCTACTTACTTCTCCTTGAGTACTTGGTGGCTTCAAGCAATCCTGACAGCACTTATACAACAGAGTCAATAATACTAAACCGGGGGGTACACCTTCATATTGAGTTTTTAATTGCAACTGACGCCTTTTTAACTGAAACAGGTTGCCATTCTATACTTTTCAAGTTGACAAATTTTTAAAAATAAAGAATAAGTAATGCTACTAAAACATGATCTTTCATAGAATATTCATTTTACACATGATAACATAACAATAATACATATCAAAACTTCCATTATAACGTGTTGTGAGAATCAGATAGAATACTATGACAGACAAGTATCCTTTTTAGTCAAGCACTCAAAAGTCTCAAAGAATGGAAGTTGTAAAAGTGAATTTTTAATTATTTCTACTTTTTCATTTACATTTATTACTTACCTCACAGTACATTTCATTCAGAAATTGCATAAACGCACAATACCGTAGATTCGATCCATTTGTAGTAGACCGAAGCACACGTTCCCTTTCATGGTACCATTGTTGACAAGTGTTTAGGAGAGATTCTAAGAATGTTTCTTTCTTCTCTTTCTACAGGAGACATATCAGACAAAATAGAGGTTAGATACATTTTTATTTGAGTTATATTCTGGCGTATCTCTTGCATAATTGTTTATTACCTCTATTATAGTAATACAAAGTTTTGCTGCTGGAAGTGCATAAGATACACTGCCCACAACACGATCCATTATATGACGGACCAATTCCATTAATAATCGAGCAGACATTTTATTTGGATCTGTGATACCAAAAATACAAATTAAACACTAAATTTATTATTTAATGAGCTAACAAAAGCAATGAAAGTATTTTGAATAATTCAAATATGAAATAAATCCCTTCTTTTCAAATTTTTCATGAAGAGATTTCTTTCTTTCTTTCTTTCTTTCTTTCTTTCTTTCTTTCTTTCTTTGATTACAGTAAGTTACTTAGATTATAAATGAATATATAAATACTTGATGGATTAAAAATTTAACTTCTGAACAATTCAGAAAATATATCATACAAAATGAAGTGTAAATAAAATCCGCAACATTTGTTTGATTAATTTCTAATGAAAATACTTTATCTGTATATAATATTGCTAATTTACCATTAGTTAATTCATCAATTAACATCAATTAATTTTTGACAAAATGTTTGGGTATCGTCCAAAATAAACTTAAGGCTAAGAGTTTGACTAATGATCACATGAGAGAAAATATACCTTCAACTGCTCTCTGAATGCAGGTTTGGACCTCTAAAGAAAAAGCACCAAGATCAGGTGCCTCTTTTGCTACACCAAGCACAGAAGAATTTTTCGTATTAAGCATATCTGCTGCTCCAAGGCTTTTGGATCTCTTAAGTCCAAGAGGGAGAGCCATGACTTGTGTTCGAAATGACTTCTGATTGAGGAAACCATTTGACATATCATTGATATCCAAAGAAAGAATCTTATTGCCTTCTGCAAGGACAGATTTCATCTCTGATACGCTGCACGATTTGAAAGGTGATTTATTACCAAAATCTTTTGGAGGGGATTTTGGAGGGGATTTTCGAGAAGATTCACTGACATGAGATTCATTATGTTTATTAGAATCCAGCTGGAAATGAACTCGTGGACCCTGAAGATGAGAATTCAATCAGAATATTGCATTTCAATGGTAAACATGATACAAAAATATCGACAATCCTATTAACTAACGCTGATGATAAGAGAAATGTGAATTCTATCAACCTATCCTCAAGACATCTCCAAATATGTTTCACCAAAAATTCATAGGTCAAGAAGATAATTAGAATATATTATTCAATCTATTTTCTGTTTGCTCAACTGTTGGGAAGTTGTGGTATAAATTTGTATTCTGTGACTAAAAACAAATCTATTCAAATTATGTTTGCAATAATTTACAACTTTCCATAATTAGTAATAAAAAATGTTCAATAAATATTGAAGAGAGAATGCAATTAAAATATATGAAATCTAGTACAATAAAAATACATGAAACCTGTAACTCTGGAATCCAGTATAGGAGTACTTACATGTACAATATTTCCACTGGACACACTCTGAGAGAGTGAATTCATTACATTTCCACTTGATTTTGATTGCTGAATTGAATGCAATATGTTTCCACTTGATTTTGAAGTTTGTAAATAATGAGACTGGCGAAGACTATCCTTGAATGCCATGTTATTATTGATATGATTGTTTAGAGCAGCAGGTACATGACTGCTAGACCTGAAAGTAAATAGTTATGTCTTAAAACATGTTCAGTGTTAATGTTTATATGTTTAAATGTATTAAATCAAAACTATACAGTCATGCTTTGATTAGTCTGTAATGAAAAGTAATCCTATTTAAGTATTTTAGATAATACAAAACACAATTTAATCAGAGTTAAAAAGATGTATTATTAAATGTAGATGTAGATAAAATATCAAATTAAATTAATTTAGGTAAAATTCACTTCAAGAAATGGTATTGTGTAAGGAAATCAACTATAGAATCCCCAAATGTGTGTTCTTTGAAATTCAATAATTAATATACTTCACTTTAAAATTAAACACTGTTATAATAAACTCTAGAGGGAGACTGATTGAAATTATAATTAAATCATTAAATCCCGACACGAAAAATAGTTTTTCAAAGTTTTGGTGATAAACATGAATAGTGATTTTTTTAAAAATTTTGTTTCCCTGATGACATATTACCATGCATTCTGATCTTCGTTACCTATCCAAAAACATGGACACTCCGTAAAACTGCGAAGTTAATTCGAGAAATGACTCCTGTCTAAATATTTCCGTTCACAAGGAAAAGGGACGAGCCATCACTTTCTCTTTTCCGCATTCTTTCCCCACATTTCTCGACCTATTCGGATGCCGGAGTTCTTAAGCTCGACACTTCCTGATGGTCATAAAGTCGGTCAAGGGATTAAGAATTTCGGGTAAGTACCATTAAACTCGAAACTTAGTACCTGTTTTAATGGCTTGCCGCCCCGCCACCCGCCCTCATGGTAACCGACTGACCTGTCGCAATGGATCGTGAGTCACTTACAAGAGAGTTATTTAAAATGCTATTAATTGAGCAATTATATATTTATTCCGATTATATTACAATTTTCGAATTCCAATAAAAACGACATTCTTGAGTTTAGCTTCTGTTTTTACTTATTTACGTACTATATAGAAAGAATTGTAATCGTGAAAAACATTCGTTCGTGAGATTTTGACGGAAATATTAGTTTTGGGAAACGTTGATTCCGTAAAAGTGGTGCATAGAATTCCACTAGTAATTTTTTTGAAGCTTTCATAAAACATATGATTGAAAGAAAAATAATATATTTTGTTTATCATAGAAGATTAAATTCATCAGTTCTCGGAAGTGCACTAGTGCTCGGCGCTTCTGGCTTTTGAACCAAATAATTAGGCTTCGGAATACTTTTTGGCTCTAGTTTAATTTTTGAAACAATTTTTCCCCTCTAAATCATGGAAAGTGCTGTTTATGCAGTTTATGACAAGAATGAAGCAATAAGACCGATCATTGAAACAACAGGTTTGTCATTCGTCTGAATGTCAGAAATGAAACGAGTAGCTGCTAAGAAAGCTTCGATTTAACTCCGATTTTTCGTCAAATTATCTTTTAGAGAAAATGTCCTCACACGAAAATCAAATACGCATTAAACGTCCAACAAAATGTTTCCCAGGACACTTTTGTCTGACGATCTGTTTATCCACTGGTGCGCGTTGAAGTTTAGTACTCATCTCGGTAATAAAGTCAATATGTACATTTTTCGTTGCATAGTGTCTGTAGTCCTAATATGATCCGCGATTCTGGTCTCTGTTACAAATTTACAGAACTTCAAAAAATAACGTAGCGTATTATCTCAAAACTCATTGTTTCAAGTTTAAATTCCTGGAAAGGAGAAAATGTTGAAAATGTACTGTGTTTTCGTCTATTTTTGGTACTTCCGGAAGTCGGCCGAGTTCGAAATTTTGGGTTCATCATCAGTACTTGACCCAAACATAATATCAAAGAATCAGAGACACCCTATTTGATGCGAGGAAAAATGTACATATTAACTCTACTACATAGATGTGCACTAAACTTCCACACACAGAGGAGGAAAAACAGATTGTCAGACAAAATATCCTGGAAACACATTTCGTAAGACGTTTAAAGTATTTCATTTTCATAAAAGGATATTTTCTCTAAAATTTTGTAGTCTTCAAATGGCTAGCAAAAAAAACAGGAAAAATAATTGTTTTGATCCATTGTATAATTTTTGTCAATTTCATCGCGCTCTTGAACCTTTCCCGTTCCTCTGNTTGAATCTTTCCCGTTCCTCTGTCGACAAAAGATACATCACATAATGTTTTGGAAATTTAATGTACATTATTTTGGTAAAGGATTATATTTTCTAAAAGTGCTTCGTTTTCAAGTTATAGGCGAAAAAGTGGAGAAATATTTATAGAGAAAAAACTCATTGTTTCTCTTTATATGTTTCTTTTCGTCTCCTAATTACTGGACTAGTAGTAAAAAGTGCATTTGATATCTGTAAGGTAGTGTTTATCATTTTTAATCATTTTTTGCGTAGATTTCAATTATTCTAAAACAACAACTCATTTTTATGAATAGAAAATACTTAGTGGTAAAGCCAACACGATGACTCATCACTAAAATAGTTCACCATCGGTCCAGAGACCGCCCCCATTCACGCGATGGGCACACGGGTAGATCAGTGTAGTCCTAATCGTTGAGTAGGCGTCGAGTTTAAGAGTGATATTATCATCTGATCTGAGGATCTGTTGAGTTTAAGTATGCCCTCGGAAGCAAAGTAGACGCGGAAAATTAGGAAAACTGGTTCAATTCTGTCCAGGTCACCATACTTAATTTCACTAGAGAAAATACTAGGAGTATTTTACATAAGAAAAGAACAACAACAAAAATATCAAGAAAAATGTTTTACTTAAATTTTATTAAAATACGTCATGTATGTTTTAACACTGAACTATTTCATTAAAACGTAGTTAAATACGTGGTATTTAATTGTCGTTTAGAAACTATGTCCAAATTCTTGATCTCTCCCGATCCTCACTTTCCCGAAAAGCAAATTCTACTTACGAAACACAAATTTTGTTCTAACTCAGAAATTGTAACAAATTGTATTAACTCATCCGAATGAACATATCTAATTTGTTCCAAACACGACTGTCAACGTTATTTAAATTTATTCCTACTGAAATTTGCAATCATGCTTTTTAAGAGGCTCGGAGTAATTGTTAGAATTGTTTTTGCTTGGTTTTTTAGAGGGTTTTTTTCGTAATTTTTGTGTTAGTTGTCCAGAAATGTATGAATTTGTTACAGCGAGATCTTGCTGACTCGCACGTGACGTGCAACCTTTTTAATCTTCACCAGAGCTCGAGATACCAATGGACGCAGATAATAGGAATGAAGAAAAGATCGGGGGAGGTTCATGATCCCCTAAAAAAAAAAGTAGATTCGTTTGTCTGGATGAACAGAGAAAACCTCGGAAACCGTGGCCAAAATAACCGGACAGGGAAACCATGTTAAATCAGAAAATATGCCCAGACCAGCATTTCGTTCAATCTCGCGAGTAATAGGAATAGACGCTGTCACTTATTGCGAGGATAAACAATTAAAAACTGTTACTTCAATTACTTTCTTTGGAAAATTATACTGCGAAGAACATTGCCGATTTCTGAACTTAGTCTCAGTTTTGTATTTATGAATTGGAAGAAAGAATGATTGGCAACATTTATTTTTCCATTGGAGTTTAATTTGAAGAAAATTATATATGGAACTCTTACTGTGCCATGAATGAATGAACCTATCTGAATACTGTGTTCGCTTATTTAAACAAGAACAAATCAATATGTAAAAAAGGTATTGTGAACTAAAACTGAACTTGGTTCTTTGATAATTTCTCAATATAAATTCTGTACTCAGATTATAAATTGTTGCTATGAAAATAATAAAGACATCCTCTGAATACACTAGACAGTCTCTTTAAAATACAATCCAGCAAATACTTTCGGAAAATTTTGGGAACTATAATCGGGACATATATTGGGAGCTAGAATTGAACGTATAAATTTGGCACGATTGTTTTGCACACTTTTTAAAAATAATTCGAGAAATATTTAGGGGTCACCCATTCAATACGTTCGCCAAAATGGACAATTTTTGACCCCTCTCCCTTATCCCCTCGAATCATGTTGTGACAAAGACGAGAGCCTCCTCCCGTCAGTGAGCGTCTCAAATTTATAAATTACTTTTAAGAAAAAAGAAATCTGGAACATCATTTTTGTAATTTGTTGATATATTTATTCTACTTAAATATTATTTTACACGGAGCTTAAAAACATTGCAATATTTTCTTTTTATTGGTTTAAATACTTCTTATGTTTTACCAATTATTTTTAAAGTAATAAATGTTGCATATTTTGATTTTAAAAATTTAAATAGTTTATCACTCCTACTGTGATGTCAAATGTTGATCTACATATACTTAAAATTATATCTGACTGCTGTAATTTTCGTGATCTTGAATGTATATGTAGTACTATGAAGCACTCTGACTCTACAAATCTTTGGGACCCCCCCCATCTCCCCACCGATTTATCGTACATCAACGTAACGCACGGTGGGACCCCTCGACACCTTAATTAGTAAACTAATTAAGCCAAACATTAACAATAAGTCCAGTAATATTACATCATTGAGTTCTATGGTCCTATGAACATTTCTCTGTATAAATTCTGTACTCAGAATAATTTATAGTTCGATAATAATTCGTACATGTAAAATAAATTGTTTGGGTTCAATTACAAACATGTTGATATTCTATTAGTATTATAACACGTAGCTAACTTTTTATCTTATCTAGAAATTTTTGCTGAAATTTTTGAATCCGCCTCTGTCTTAGGGCCTTTGATCGGAATTTATGGGGTGGTTCCTCGCTTGCTTGCGGAGAGTAAATTAGTTTATTGTCCTCCACGTGGTCATATACAGTTTGTACTGCTTTTTTGACAATACATTTATAATATTTATAAATTTATAAAATTTATAAAATTTATAAATTTACAGATTAAAAAATGTTTCTATGAAAATTGGCATCCTCTGAAGACAGTACAGTCCCTTCAAAATACAAACCAGCAGATTTTTTCAATATTGTTATATTGAATGAAAATAGGAAACAAGACCTGAATTCGAACCAGAGACTATGAGCTTTGCGTGCTGACACGCTACCAACATGTTTATTCAGCAAATGGAATACCTTCGCCTTGAAATGTACGCTCAATGAGATGTATGTATTTGCTTCTTCTGTAACAATTCTCGTTAAGTTTGGTTTTCTCCACGGGACGCAACAACCAGTAGCAACAGTTGCAAATAATCCAATATTTCAACTAAGTAACTCCTTTATGATCTTTTTGGAACAGTTTTTCGTTCCCCTAATAGACCATGGACAGCAGTTTGAGTACCACTGAGTCTTCAAACCAAGTCAAGTAAAACTGACATTCTATAAAATCTACGGCTATGTTTATTAAACGTATTACTCTGTCAAATCGTATGATTTATTGTTTACCACGATATTTAATCGCAAAAATATGATTTTATAAATTGGAAATCGTAAAAATTGGATTTTAAATGAGTTTTTCGTGTTAACGTTTCGCTGTATGAGAGGATATTATTTTATTTGTTACGACTGAACTTCTCTCCCTTCGATAATTGGACAGTCAAAGGCTTAATTACAAGATTTTATTGAGTGATCTTGTGAAATACAGTTTATCAAAGTTGCTTATAAGATAACATACATTTCTCTTTTTCTTTTTCATCTGCATTGAAAGTTACATTTTCAATGGAAAATATTTGAATGAGAAACTTAAATAAACACAAATTTATGAACAAAATTTATTTTCCAGTGAATAGTTCTTTTTAATTATGGGTAACATCCTTTGTGTATTCTAGTTAATATTTTCTCTTTATACTTTATCACGCCATAGAACGTTTCATGATAATTAATAAAAACGCAACAACACTTAAAATATTCTTTTTGTTGTCTCTTATTATTCATAATAGTAAAATTTTTTTTATCGTTTTTCACATTAGCACGGTTATAGCATTATCTCTGTGGTCCTATTCCGGCTGGGGTATCATTTAATCTTTAAATGGGTGAACACGAATATATTCAAAATTTTGACGTTTTGTTTTTAATGTTCAAAACATTCCATACAAATGTTTTTAATGTCCAATAACACACAGATTCTGAATTATCTGATACTACTTGTCACGAAAAATTCGGACGTATTGCGGAGTATCAAGGAGATTAGTAAATAAGCAATAGGAGATACCAATATTACGTCTCAACAATCTGTCGTGTCATACTCGAAACTTACTTTTACACCGCCCGATGATTCTCGGGAAATACATTTTTACTATAAATGTCGTAATGTTGCTAGTATATTACATAATAAAGAATTTTATAGCTTATAATTTTAGAAGGTGATAAATCAAATTTAATAAAATTTTAATACGAAGCAAATTAGTTTTGATTTAATAGCTAAATACTCCGTAAACCTGCTTCTCAATTTATTTATTTTTTCTGTGGTACAATTATCTTCAAAATATATAAAATGTCTATCAAGAAATACAGATTCTGTACATAAATGATTAAAGTTTGAATACCTTTGGCACATTATTCACATAATTTAACTAAAAGAAAACTGGTATCCTTAATGGGTCTTCATTCTCCAACTATCCTCTATTTTTGTAGTGCTATTTTACCACATTGCACCTATAAAAGAGCCAGCCTTCCTTCTTTTGTTTCGCTGCATTGAAGATTTGTCGTCGTTTCGAAGCAACGTTTCACAGATTGTTTAGTATAATATCCTTTGTTTCTTCGAGTCGTAACCTTTCGTATTCCGTCCTTTGTCATTATCACTTTTTTTTAAATCACGACGATCAAATTCAGCAAATGAAGCTGCAGGGAGTCTGTTTTCTTCGGTTTTTTTTCGTAAAGGCTGCTCATATTGACCATCTCTGGTGTCCAAAGCTGATCGAGCCTTCTCCGTCCCGTTCCAGATCACCTCACCTTCCTCCTGCGATACTTCATGGCTTTCCTCAGCACAGTAAACATTGTTGCGGTCCTTTAAGCTCTTTTTCAGGCCTTCTAAGTTTTGATTTCACTGCTGCAGTTTTAGACTTCAGAACTTGATTCAACAATAAATATTCCTGCATTTTTTTTTTTTGATTTCTCCGTTGTTTTCGTGGATTTCTTGAAAACACACCTGCACCTGAAAAACTTTCTAGTTGCCGAAGCTCTTCCGTGACGTCATTTGGCAAAAACGTCATATTGGAATACGTCATTGTGCTAGATTTTTCCACCGCTATTGCGTTTAAGCCTATTTTGCTGTTTTTGGAACGCTGTGAACGCCAAACCAATTGTCCAGAAGTCACATGCACTCAATGATTTCTTTTGGGATTTATATACAGTTGACACGACAAAATATAGTACAGTCCAAGCAAGACATTTCAAACTTATTTCCGCTTACCTCAGATTCTTTAGATATCAATGTTCCACGATGAACAGATTATCGCCTTCAGATGTTCAGGAAAAGGACATTTATAAAATACTATTAATTTCGTACAATTTGCTTTTTATGTATTCATGTTGATCTTGGCCAGTATATTAATTAACAGAAGTTTCTTCGAGGATTAGTCAACAATAAAAAATGATTCTTTCTTTTACAACGTCAACGTTTCGGCAAATTATTTTGCATTCATCAGGGCTACAATGAACATATATAATTTCCATTATTTCCATTATTTTTCAAAGTGTACTATAAATAATGGAAATTGTGTATGTTCATTGTAGCCCTGATGAAGGCAAAATAATTTGCCGAAACATTGACGTTGTAAGAGAGAGAATCCTTTTTTCTATTGTTGACCAATCCTCGAAGAGACTCCTGTTAATTTTTCTTTTTCTTTTAACTAAAGTTTGTGTGAAAGATCGTCAAGTTGTGTTCGCAGGGGAGAGTGTAGATGGAGTGAAACACGAAATACGTGGCACTGGTAGCAATATTTATTTACTTGTGGAGCATTCCACGAAAGACAAGACCTCCCATAGGAGAGGAGAGAGACCGATAGGAGTTGACAAATAAATGATACAAGGAAAGAAAATAAACACTAGCTAAGCCCGTGCGATTAAGGAGAATTGAATGTAACTAATATACTGTATGGTAAAATGAATGTTTACATTAATTTAGCAAGACTATAGCTTATACTACTTTCCTCCATATCTGCTAGTTGTCGTCAAGTTTCTTTCTGTTTTGTATTCATCATTTACAAAGTAAACAAGATATTCTACCACAATTAACGTCCGTTGTACTTACAATCCAATGAAATAAATAATTCAAGACTTACGACCTTAAACAGACGAATACTATATATTTTGTGATTTAAAGTTCACGTTTCGACTTTCTGTTGAAGATTTCGTCAGGTGTCACAAATTATAACAAGAAACATAAAGGACAATTGAACATGATATTAAACGAAAATATAAACACAAAATTCGTTTACAAAACAGCAAACATGTTTAAGGTCATAAGTGTTTAATTATTTATTTAAACACGATATTAGAACAGTTATGAACAGTATATTTTAGACTCAACTGTCATTCGGTAAAACTTACGTAGATCAGTATCGTCCTTTTCAAATGAATGAGTCAAGTTGATTCTTATCTTGGAGTAATTTTTAAATGCTCTAATTTTGGAAAGGAAAAGGTGAATGATGAAGCAATAGGAAATCATCAACAAATTTTTATACTTTATTTGTGTGATTTGATCCATCCGGTTACGTTGAAAAGGAATGTAAATTTTCTAGGTCATTTGCTATTAATGTATACGATGGTGATTTCGGAGAATGAGACATGGGTTGAGGGTAGAGATGTACCTAATCCGAAATTTTTCGATTCCTTTCTTAACCCCATTCATTTTGTTTCGCTTCTCAACATAAATTCGATTTCGATTCCTTAAATATTCTCTCCCTCTCTCTCTTATCTTTTTATATATCTTTCAAATAATCTTTGCATTGTTGTTTCATCAGCACATTATAACACTGTCAGTAACACTTTAAATTTTTTTTAATGCCGCAAATGTCATGTCAAATTCATTGTTTGTAAAAGTCCATCAACCATTTTAAGTAAACTGAAAATTTGTAGGCCACATGTTATCGCATTATTGCTTTACTTTTCCTACTTCCCATCCGAACCTTTACGATCGGGTTTTATTCACCTTAATTGTCCATTATGAACTTGCAAAAATCAAAAACCTAACTGTACAACGAACAATATCTTAATTTTTGTAAACATAAATAGCAGTTAATAGAAAAATGTCTCTAAACATAAAATGGAAATTGCATGCAAAATATAATCTACAAAGATGATAATATTAATTATTATTGTATTTTTTGTTGTTGAATGGAGTGTCACAAGCGATAAATACTAAAAAAGGGTATCGATACTCGAGAATCGAAGTCTGAACATTACTAGTCGAGAGTAATGCAAAACTATATACTGAAGATGAAATACGCGAAACGAAACAATAGGCAACATAATTGGAGAGATGGAAAATTGTCCGGAAGCGAGGGATGTGTAGAAATTGCGTTTTAAGATTAGGGTTCTAGGAATTTTGGGACGGCATACTGAGAAAAGTTTGCGTAGGTGGAGGAAGAGAGGAAGAGATGGAGAGAGAAAAAATATTATGAGTAAATAGTTGCAACATGCACGATAGAGGTGGTCCCAAATGTAGTTATCGGCAGAATATAATAAATAAAAAACCTTGTTATAAACAAGCTTCTACTTAAGCTATGTACTAAAGCGAACAAAATAAGTTTAAGTTCCAAATGCTAATACCTCCATACATATTTCACATTTGTAGATCCTAAACAAAATAAGCGTTCTTGTGTCTTTATCGCTGAAAATGATTTAGAATTTTATGTTGAATTATTTGTCTTCAAAAAGTTCGCCGTGCGAAATGTCCATAAAAGTAGATACTACTTAATTTCATAGGACAGTAATTAGTTGGTAAGCAAGTACTTGCCGAAGTATGATTATTCTTTACAATTCGCGTTTTTATTATTTTTGTTAGCATCTACTAATGTGAAATATGTATGGAGGTATTAGCATTTGGTATTACATTACCTTGATACAAACCTAAACTCGTTATATTCGTTGTAATACATGGTGTAAATAAAAGCTTGTTTTTAAAAAAGCTTTTATTTATTATTTTATACTTTTTAGTAATAAAATTTATTTATTTATTTATTGTAACAATTAATCTTATTTTTCACATGTTCAAAATGCAAAAAAAAAAAAAAAAAAAAATTAAANAAAAAAATTAAACACAAACTTCTATTTTTTTAAAATAACATTAATCTAGTAGCGTACGTGTTATATACCTTTCTATAGCATAATCATTCTTTCGATAAGGGATCGTAATGGTAAGGTAAGAAATTATGACGAAAAGCTTATGTTGTGCAATTCATTATACTCTTTTGTATGAAGAGACCGTTTGCATTTCAGTGAACGCTTCCCGGATATAATCCAACGCGACGTATCTCGAAATACTATTATAATTAGATTAACGAAAAAAAAAAAAAAGATTTCGCAATAATATTGCATTTTCATCGAGGTTATAGATGTGCGCCAAATTTCAGGTCAATTGGCTGGAGAGAACTGATTTAAAATTCAATTGTAAGATTTGGTCCAAACGTACTAACTGGTGAGGCTTAATAAAAGCTTGTAAAAATAGGAAGATACCGACTTTCAGCAATAAAACGTCTCTACTAACAAGAAATATGGTGACGTAACTTTGATGTCTACTCTGTGTCTGAGAATATCTCAAATAGTTCCTGAATTTGGAAGACAAACGGTGGAAGTGGAGAGAAAGGAATGCACTGAGTCTAATAGAAATGAAAGTTCATTTAATAAAATTTAAGTGTAGCATAACGTAACTCATGGATTTCGAAATTGTTGTTGGTGATGTAGTTCACGAACTGTAGTAAAGGTTGAGAACGAGAAAAGAAATGTTAGAATAGAATCAATTAATTCGGACAATATATAAGCAGGATAACATACGAACCACAGATTATAATATTTTATACAAAGGAAGAAAGAGAATGCGTTCAGTATTGATATAGCGGAAAACAATTCGTACAGCGGAGAACATGCAGCCATTCCAATCCAATACAAGTTGTATTCCGACTATAGTCGAATGATTTTTCTGAAATGAAGTAATCNTGCAGTCATTCCAATCCAATACAAGTTGTATTCCGACTACAGTCGAATGATTTTTCTGAAATGAAGTAATCGCTACTCTGGGATTTGAATTGTGTCGGTATTTTTGAGGGAGTACAATTGTATAACCTAGTGGCAACAACATGCAATGGGAAATGATAAGATGCAAATCATGTACTTACCTTGATGTAGCAATTTCTCCAGGTTTCATAGTAAATTCCTTCGCATGTACATTTAATCGTGCATTAATCGGAGCCAAGCCGTTCGTAACTATATCAGTCCGGACATCTGGAATAGTGAAACGAAATAGAACAAACAAAACAGAAAGAAAAAATTATCACTGGATAAATATATATTCTTAGAACTATCGCTGGAGTGAAGGAGATTCTCAT
The DNA here is from genome assembly GCA_002313205.1 of Laupala kohalensis. NCBI lineage: Eukaryota > Metazoa > Arthropoda > Insecta > Orthoptera > Trigonidiidae > Laupala > Laupala kohalensis. Next base: position 451,753 of record NNCF01130416.1, read on the forward strand.
ACTATCAAAGGAGTTCAGTTCCGTATTTTCTTCATGGATGTAAATAAGAAAGTTTGACTGAAGAAACCAAAATAGGGGTTTACTTGTAGTCGCCATTACTCCTAATAACTATTGGGAATAATAAATTATGTTCACTTAAGAAATACGTATTCCGAAACATTTTTGTCGTTATATTCTGCTCTGAACAGTGCGGAATAAAAGATATCCCACTCCATGTAACGCAATAGTTACTAGTGGGATACACGAAGGATGGGATTGGGAAGTATTCAGTCTGAACCAATGGTAAGAATTTTTGCTAAATAGAAAGTAAAACGGGACACGCTGTTAAATTAATACATAATGAATAACCTCATGATATTACTTCAAACATCATGGGTGAAATATGAGAGTGGGCCTTACTAAAACGTATAAACAAAGATACGTTATCAAATTCTTTTATTTTGAACGATATAACTGTTAATCATTACATTATTTTAAATAGCTAAACGTAAAGAAAGTTGAGTAAATTATTTCAATAATGCAAAATAATGAAAGAATCCTTCTTTGCTTCTTCGATATTAATTTGAATGGCAGACCCTTATGAATCCTAGTATTATAAATAGAGCGATGCAACTGCCCAAGCACAAGGAGAACAGCCCCAGCCATTCCGTCCGAAGGATAAATCTAGTATTCATTTGATTTTAAATTTTTATCTAAAAGTATAGGGAGTAAAAAAGTATTCTAATCAGTCCAGCGTTCTACTCACCAAAGCTGTGGGACAAAACACACCGCGTGTCAAAAGTAGCCACGCAGTAAATTCATCGCTCCATAAATACTATGTTTGAGGATGTAATACATTTTGGGATCTTAAGCAGTTGAATTTGGGACGAAGAAGCTGCCATGTATTATCAAGACACTCTCATATTGAGAAGTTTCTGTGCAACCCCCTTCGCTCGGAGGTACTCATACAATGTGGAGGGGAGAAAACTTCGAGAAAATCAAGCAACATGTCAATTACGAGCATAAATAATTTGCTTTCGTAAACTAATTTAATTTAATCCATAATTAATAAGTTTTTTTAAATTTTCTCTTAGAACTAAAGAAAATCCTTCCAGAAAACTTCGAAGGATAAAAATGAAATTATCTGAATATTAATTTTGCTGGAAGGAAATGAAATCTTTTCTTTCCCCTGTCGAAAATTCTCAACAACTGAGTTGAGCCCAAGAATCGTGTTTATTTTAAACTTCGTTTTTATTTCCTTATGTATTCATTCAAGTATTATTTTCCGTTTTTCTGGCGTTCACTTCTCCAAAATGTTTGCAGCAGTCATCAATAGGTTAATTCGTTACCAAACAGAAATTAAAATTTATTTACACAGTTGGATATATTATTAAAAGAACGCGAACACTTGTCTAACTTGTGTATTACAAAATTGTTTCTCATATTAATTGTGTTTCGTGTGGGGTACTGACACCTGTCCACTAATTGGAAGTATACATACGAAGCAGCTTACTTGGAGGGCGATATATCTCCATAGTCGGCTTCCCTCGGTTACTCGGCATCGCGGCGGATTTTCGTCTCGACTCTCTTGGCTGCAACACACAAAACAATAAAGCTAGATTAGTCATTGAGAATGGATAATTTCAGAAATATAAATTAACATTCTCATCGTATTTCCAAGTCATTATTTCGAAAAAAAAGACTACTGGTTTGTCTTTAAAAAAATTAAGATATCGTAGGAATAGATCTGAGAGATTTAAATATTTTTACATATTTCTTCCGTTCATTATATCCTTAATTTTTAATATGACATTTCTTTTATTATTTGATTAGATTCTACTCTATATTTCATGTCTTTTCCTTTTATCTTCCTCACCAATGGTAATATACTGGAGAATATATGTGATAACTTTCGGTCAGGTGAAAATGGTGTACAGTTGTGGAAGGNAATTAAGATATCGTAGGAATAGATCTGATAGATTTAAATATTTTTACATATTTCTTCCGTTCATTATATCCTTAATTTTTAATATGACATTTCTTTTATTATTTGATTAGATTCTACTCTATATTTCATGTCTTTTCCTTTTATCTTCCTCACCAATGGTAATATACTGGAGAATATATGTGATAACTTTCGGTCAGGTGAAAATGGTGTACAGTTGTGGAAGGAGAACCGGTGGTGTAGGGGTTAACACCCTTGCGATCAAAGCAAGAGACCCGGGTTCGAGTCCCGGCTGGTCGCAATTTTCACCTGACTGAAAGTTATTACTTAAATATTTTTATTGCAATTACAGTATTTTCAAAACAAATCAAAAATAAGAAAATCTAATTTTAACTAAGCTTATGAATACTTGTTACTTTAATTAGCTCGAATGATTCGAATCGACATGAACTAAACGTTGCGTGTGGAATTGAGGTGCTACTCCCACGCCCCTGCCGTATCGCGTGAGGATGAATTTCTCTGGACAGAAACGTTGGTGTTTAAATCAAACGAAGAGGTGGCGGTGTTGGGACAACCGCTATGACATTGGTGAAATTTGGGGTTGCGGTAGGCCGTAGCCAATAGTTTGAAAAAATTCAAACAAGTTCCTAAACATTTACTTAACAGTTCTCAATCATAGTGTTTCCCGTACATTGTGGTTATTGTCATTAATATGGACATACTTATGAGAACTGCTAAAACTCTTTGATGTCTAGAACTCTAACACTTCTAGCTATGCATTACCAATTATAAGAAATAAATTTTGCAATTACACCCAATTCACCCATTCACCCAACTTATGGGATTGAGGAAGATAGTATCACTCGATCTACATAGTACTACATTTTACATTTATAAAATATAAATGGAACAATTCCTTGTCCCCACAGTTTGATTTTCGATCCTCAGACAAGACCTGTATTTCTTCATTTTTATGAATACTCTATGCGTACATAGAAAAGAGACTTTCTACAATTAATATAATTACAATTTCTCGACTGCAGACATTTTTAGTGCATCGACGTAGAGAGATTCTAAAACCGAATAACTTGGAAGAAGTGCAGCAAAATTAAAGCGGATAACATTCACAGACCGTAGTAACAATGCGAATGTCAAATTCAACTCTTGGCGTCTGAGGTCGCGAATCCGAGTGAGGCCGTAGTAATTGCAGTGGTGGGGCGGTCATTACGCTGCGGCGGCAGTCTTGTGTTGTCGGAGCATCAGAGGAGCGCCATTCTCGTCGCAGCGTCCGCCGGCGACCAGCGCTCGTCATGGCTTCACATCGCGAGGGAATCTGGCCACCAACACCACGTGCGCGAACACAATGCGCCCTCTGGGTGTTCGTTCTGCTCGTCCAAGGGATGGTGATTGCGTAAGTAGAAAAAAAGAACAAAGAAGCAGGACATTGTTTCTCGAATTAATGCCAACAAAATAAACCTATAAGAAACTTGAGGCAGTTAGAAAAATATTTTTTATTAGTTGTTGCTAAATTAGTTGATTTGTGACTCCTGAAAAAATCAACCATTTCAGTGTGCACTTTTTATTTCAAATCTGACTCAAACACCATGCTTATGCAAAAATAGCCAAAATAGCCTTATAATAGTATTTCCATACAACGTCAACCAGCGAATAGTTTAGTAGAAATATATGAAAATAGAATTATATTATACCCTTCCCCTCCAATAAAAATTCATTTAAATGGAATTTCTCGAGATACATTTACACTCAAACGCATAAAAGTATTATTTTGAGTTTAACTTTAGAGTCACAATATTCGTGGGATTTTCACTGGTCTAATGCATGGAAAATACCGAAACTGTTACGGGATAATAACACTGAACGAACGAAAAAGAAAAAAAAATTGTCACATAGGAGATCAATTTTTGGTTCTCAATAATCATTGTTTTCCTATGGTGTGATACAATATCTCTATAATAAAATAATTGTAAATCCTGCAAATTTATTTTTTTATCCTGTTGAAATCATGTTTGAGAAGTTTTGAATGGATGAGTGACGTTATGTGTGTATGCCTTCATGAGTTCAATAACTCATTTGAATCCCTGTACAATTCACGTACAATGAAAGACTTTGAAAAGTTAAAAATGTGATGTAACTAAACGTGCCCCAAAGTAGTGACCAAACTATTTTAAAACTTTCATCATCTTTAAATAAAATATTTATATCTTTAAAGTTTACCTTTAATTCGTGTTGTATGAACCTTTTGTTTACGGAATTGTTTACGTATTATTGAAGTGAACACAGAACTTCGCGAAAATACTTATTCTATGTCGGAAACGTTTTTCGTAGCGAGGTTTCAACGAAGGTTATGAATGTGAAAGATAAAATAAATTACGCATTTAGGTAAATCAATGAAATGTTAAAATTAAGTTCTAGAAAAATATATTCATTTCAAAAGGATTTCAGAAGTTTAAATTTGCGCAACGTTGAAAAGTATAAACATTCGTTTATTGTTGTTGCTGCTGCTTTTTTCACTTGTGTCACAAATCATTACAGAACTTTATTATTATTATTATTATTATTAAATTGAGATAATTGTTTCGAAATACTATTTTGATTTTATATGAAATATTTATTTGTATAGCAATATTTCTTCTTAGATTTAAGTGATTCAAAAATGAAATTATAAATATGAAAATATAAGCTTGTTAAACGACGATCACAGAAATTTTTTTTTAATTCTTTCATTTTTATTGCTTCTTTCCAGATATTAATTTCTTGAAATACCTAGTTATTCTCAAATATATGAAATTACCGCTATCAAAATAATGTCTTTCTCCGTTGTTAACTACTGATCAAGTTCTTTTCTCGACTTAAAATGTTTACGTTTTTCCCGTAGGTTTCGTAAAATAAAATCTAATACAAGAACGAGATAACCAGAATCGCTGTCGGAAGAAGCTCAGTCGTTAGTAATCGCTTCCCGTTGGCTAAGAAATACAGATAGCTTAGAATCACAGGTTTAATATTAGTGCTTGGATTGTTCAAAATACATGATTCGATTGAACATTAACTTTACTACCATGGAATGTGTCTTCTTTGAATCCGGTGAATAGCTGCATATTAAACTTACATTTAGACGACATGATGAAGTTTGTGACATCTGTTGTGAAATATTTCATATGCAAAGATGAATATTTGTGTGCTTGGATGATGGTAGGTTTGCTTTGTCCGGTACCCAAATCTATACCATTTGATATATCTTTATCAAACGGTGAAACGATCTAGATGAGCCAATATACTATTTTATATTTTTATTCAACGCTCGCGAACGAAATTCATGCGCTTTTGCTACGAAAACCGTACGAGAGATAAGTTCATTGATCTCACTAAAGGAGATGTGTGGGCGGAAGGGATGTCAGTGACGAATATTTTTATCAAATGCATGAAATTGTGTGAAGCGACCGGTAAAAACCAATTAAAACCCCCATGTGGTGTTGAGAGAGTTCAGATAGTATTCTTTAATATATAAATCGAACAAAAACTTCCTTCCGAAGCACTAACCTGACTTTGTTCTTTAGTCAAAGTTGAACTGAAATTAAATTGAACATGTGAAATATCATTATAAAGAGAGAAACAGAATAATTACTTATAATTAATTAATTACTAACGACAGAATAAGACAGACAAAATATTTAATACTAATTACATCAAAAAATTCCTAAAGAAACCTGAAGTAAGGCTATTACAGTTTTCCTTCTTTTCAGATTTTCATTAATTTTCTACCGTACGAACTACTTCAAATCTTCGGTTTCACGATTTCAATTCATTTTAATGTTTTAAAAGTCAGTAGGATAGAAGTAAAAGTTTGGAAAAGGAACTCTTCCGGAAGAATTACCTTAACGCGCACAAGTGAAGAAATTCTAAAAGTATCTTTGTCGTAGATTAAAGGTGCTAAAAAATACGGCTCAAAAATTTCGAAAGTAATTAATGGTATATTTATGTACATATTTCTTCCGTGTACTTTACACGTGGAGAAGATATGTGATAACTTTCGGTCAGGTGAAAATGGCGACGAGCCGGGAATCGAACCCGGGACTCCTGCTTTGATTGCAGGGGTGTTAACCAATACACCACCCGTTCGCCTTCCACAACTGTACACAATTTCTACCCAGACCTAAACCCCGGAAATAGGTGTGGGTGGAAATGGTGTACTGTTGTGGAAGGTGAACGGGTGGTGTAGTGGTTAACACCCCTGCGATCAAAGGAGGAGTCCCGGGTTCGATTCCCGGCTCGTCGCCATTTTCACCTGACCGAAAGTTATCAAATGTTTTATTTACTTTGGCATGTAGAAGACACATTTTTACCTCATCCTGTTTTATTATTAGACATCATAATGAGCACGTACTCAAGACAAATCACGTGCGTTTCAAAGGACGTATGTCCGCCATAGGAACAACAATATTTTTTTTTTCGTTTAGAAAACGTTACTTTGACAAAAGTTACGATAAATTGATTTGTTTTTTGTATGATTAAGATTCATCAGAAGTCTTTATGTACAATTAATTCCCATTAAAAATTAGCAAATATTTTAAATTTTAAAGAAAACATTTTTAACTGTTCCTCTTTTGGTAACCGTTAACAAAATCCCATAGCAGTAGAAATTCTGTATATTATGTCAAGGAGAGTTTGACCACTCAGTAGTATGCTTCTATTCACAAAACATCTAAATGTTTATACGCAGTAGTAGTGATAATGGAGGCATTTACGAAGAGGAATTCAGTAAAAAGTTCATATTTTTATTTTTTTCTAACTTCTATTTAGTTTACATTTGGCAGACCAATAGAAACTGCCTCCAAATTTGGCAGACCAATAGAAGACTAGTACTGGTGAATATACCCCAATTAAATCGTAACGAGAGAAAATGGTTTATTACGGCGCTACTAAAGAAAAAGTTTGAAAATTTTTATCATACACGTCTTGAACTTCCACAACAAAAAATTCTTTATGTTCTTAACTTCAATAAATTTTATTATTCTCTATATTTAAAAGACATATCAAGTTTTGTTGTCTCACCACGCCGTCCTAGGGAATATAAAACAAATTAGACTTCTCCGTAAAAAGATTTGCTGCTTACTGTAAAATCGATATTCTTTAGCCACAGATTTGAAAACCATCTCAAGATATCGTATGAATTTCCTGAGATACGCATTCAAGAATTACTTATTAATATCCTTATAATCTTTGAATTTTATTCAGTGGCGCAAAGAACTTATGGTCATTGGCATCAATTATTGTGTTGTTTCTTGTAATTTCAAATGATATGCAGCTCTTTTATACTTTTTTTAGAGGTCAATCGGAAATCAAGCATTATAGAAACGAATTTGATATAAAATGAATGAATAACATTAAATGTTAATTCTAATGATATCTTCACTAACTTTAAACCAATAAATAAATTACGTCTGTAAGAAATGTATTGATGCAAGATACTACGCTTGGCTGTATTCGTGCAACATATAAAACAATATGCTCAGAGAGTAACAATACAATAAGAAAATTGATTTTAGTTCTCAGAAAAGATAACAAAAGGAACATATCACTTTTAATTACACTTGAAAATAACATTGGGTTGCATTCATGCACATTATTAACAGACAATAAAACATCGCAATTAATATTGCATTTTATTAATTATCTTACATTGTTCCAGATATCAACTTCATTATTTTCTCCACTTTCTTCCGTTACTATCGACATGCCGTAGAATTCATTGATTTCAATAGCACGAGGCAATTCAGAAGCATTCTTTATATACCTTTTTACGAATCAACATGATTGGCCATATTTGTGAAGATAAATATATTGATTAGACATTAAACATGATTTTAAGAATAAGGATAAAAAATCAGCGAAGAAATAGAAGAGATAACAATACAAAACTAAATAAAAAGTTATTGTGACTAATAGGTTCCAGCATTCCAGATTCAGGGTCATTTTGTAAGAAGTTGTCATTTTAACGAACAAGAATGAGAAAGAAATGGGTATCAAAACAATCCGCAAATTTGGAACAAAAACTGGTAACTGATTAATACAACCAATATATACAGAATATGTGATTAAAATAGAACATTTAGACTTATTTAACTTATGAAAAACCTGCTCTCAAACTCATGAATGTTACTAAATGTAGAATTGATCTGAGCAAACACAACTAAACAACCACGTCAATTGTATTTAAATTTCAGAATATTTCGTTGTTGGATTTATGCTGGTCTTCGAAGATGAAACTTTCGTTATTTATTAGGAATGAGTAGGATTTCATGTTCTATGACCTGAAATAATAATACCACTTTAGAATGCATCGTTCTAGAAGACAAACATAATTTTGGAGAACGATCGCAATATCTAATTTGTCATCAGCCATCCATTTCACTCTTTTACAACGCGTGCAGAGGAAGTAAATTAGAATAATGGTAATTCGTTATTGAAAGCACAATATATTTTGCACTTAATAAAGTGTTAAAAACAGAAGATCTTGCTTCCACGCGTTCCCAGTGACCCGTGAAACATATATTTTCGATATGTTTGATTTGTTGTCATCTCTGCATACTTCTATGGTCCCAAAGATATGTTTTTTAGTGCGACAACTTCACTTACCAGAATATTTTTTCTTTAGACATTTTTTTCCATAAAACAGAAGAAATGATACCTACAGAAAAAACACAAAAATAAATATATCGAGTTACCAAAATACTTTTGTGGTTTTTGATTCATTATAGGCTTCCGACGTTAAATTTTATGGATAGAATGTTTCTTCCTTATGACTAATTTTTCTTGTAAGTGAAGTTACAGACCCCAGATATGTGTAATTATAGTCTTGAGGAAGTCTCACTAAAAGTCGAAACTTTGGCAGTCCGACGAATATTTTAATGAGGAAGACACTCGCTTCGTTATAAATTATAAATATTTATATTTTGGTCATCACTCATTGCTTCCCAGATTGTGTGCTATCCCAGGATATATTGGTTTCGTCGCTATTCGAGTGTTCTTCTGGAAGGAGAGATGGGAGTGTGACTAGCGTATTACAATTTTTTAAACTACTTGAAATGTGTGTGTGTGTACTTTTAAAATTGTCTGATATCCACTTTACTCAATTTTATTTTATAATATTTATTTTTCGTATGGTGAAATGGGACCTTCCTTACTCTATCCTCATGCATGCATGGACGCTCAGTATTTTGCTTAAACTAATAAAGGGATAGTTCTTAAAAATTATTTCCTTTTAAAGTAAATTGAAAAAATAATTATTATAAATTAATTTTAATTTAATTTAGATAATATTCTTATACAAATTTTATACATTTTCAAATATTTTCCTTTCGAGTCAAAGCGCTAATCGAATTTTTATTTTTCGGACACAATAGCATTTCTCTATGTTTCTTATATAGGCCTATATTAAAAGTAGGAACCAAAAACATATTTTTCTTTGTCAGTACAAATAAAGGAATACAAAATGTGATTGAATAAATGAAATAAGACATTATAAACTAGTTCAGGCCAGAAAAGACCAACTCGCAATACACTGATGTAAGTAGTGAAGGGCAATGACTCAAAACAAGAGTAGTTTGTCTCATTAGGGTTAATAAATTTTATAATTACTTCACATACACTCAAACTACAAACCAGGTAACACTGGTTACGTTTCTCATTGTTTAGTTCTTTACTTTTTCCTGCTATTTGTTTAATGATAGTAATTCCTTGAGGACCAAGTCCGAATTATAAAGGAAGAAAACCAAGCAAAACAAATTTCCCATGAATTGTGAGTTGAATAAACTTTAAAAGTGTGGGGGAGATATTAATCTCGGAATTGTGAAATTTGGTTTCGAAGAATTTACATAAGTATTAAAATTCTTAGTTTCAAAATATGAAGAGAGTCCTGAAATAATTGAAATAAATAAATTTACAAATTTGTGATCGACATGACGCTCTCAGAGTCAAGGACTCTTTAGTTGTCACTAAGACGTAAATCCTTGATTGTCACCTTGTGCACGTTACGGTGTTCTCACGTCTAAGAGCTTTCGTCTCATAACGTCCCTAAACATCTTTGCTCTCCAAGGTCAAGACTTTGCTTACACATGATCGCTTTTGGTTTCTTTTATTCCAATTCAAAAGTATGAAAAAATACTCTACTTCGCTAACATTTGGGTCATTAGAGCCCTCCCATTTCCAAATATAAAGACGGTAGGAAAGGTCGGACAATAGTTGATCAATGTACTAAATTAAAATACATGCTAAATATTGATCTTTTTTCAAAAAAAAAAAAAAGAGAGAGAGAGAGAGAGAGAGAGAAGAAGAAGAATGATAGGACACAAAAAAATAAATTAATATCCTCCCGAAAACTTGTGGAAGGAACCCCGATGCATTTTCGAATTTCAATAATTTACGAACATGATCCGTTTCATTTGCGATAATTGTTCGTAAATCTGCCGCACTCCGAAATTTCTCCGTTTTGTGAAATATTTTCCGCGATAGGCTGAACCCAATTTGAAGTATCAAATGAGTTTTTGAAATTTTGTTAAAAAAGTTGTTTTCTGAAAGTGTCGTGTTTCTAATAAATAAATTATAAGTGATCGTCCATCATTGACATCAAAACTCACACTAAGAATTCTCACACAAAGAAAACAATGATTATTGTTCATTTCACGAAATTAATTAATATTTTTAGCTATAATTTATTATTGACATCACTCCTTGCCAAATTATTCACCAAAATCACTTGACTAGTTATAGTGTGAACCTCATGCAGACTGGAGACCAAGGAAATTGGTTGTGAGTCTGATAAATAAAAAATCTTTTGACGACCAACTTTCACAATTAGGAGATGTTTTTCATACAAAATAAAAGGTAGTAATATTTTTCAAGCAAAAAATATGTATTCTAAAATCCAGAGTTCATAATTTTCTTTAATAATACAAATAGTAATAATAGTAGTAGTAGTAGTAATTGTGAACCCTGAGAAGTCGACACACACGTCTCTAGTTGTCCTTGTAACATATTCGTAATCTCTGTGGTATAGTTGAAGTTTTTATCAAATACCAATGAAATAAATAAAACACTTAAGATCAGGTATTTTTCCTTTTTTTAAATAAATGGAAAAGAAGAATAGAAGCAGCCTCAGAGGATAGTAAATTCAACAGATCATTTCTTAAGAGAATGTAGCGTGCAGCCGGGTTGCATAAGTGTGGGCAGCAACACATTATAGTGACTTGTATCACTGCGAGTCTGAAGGATCACGCCCTCATAGGATTCTACGTTTCAAAAGAGGACGAGAAAAGATACAAATGCAGTTTACTTTAAGAGATATACAGAATATTCATTAACTCCGCGTAAATCATGGGGGGGGGGAAGATAGAGCACATTGATTGAAACCCAAAATCATAAAGGTACATACACAAGTCCGGAAATGTCTCCCGAACGACACAGAGAAAAAAAACATGATAAAAAGGTGCATAAANAGCACATTGATTGAAACCCAAAATCATAAAGGTACATTCACAAGTCCGGAAATGTCTCTCGAACGACACCAAGACAGAGTAAAAAAACATGATAAAAAGGTGCATAAATCGCTTTATAAGGGGAATTGAGAAAATGATGAAGGTGTTCAGACTTAAACAACAACATCAAATTACAATAGATGTTCAAATTTCGCCCCATTAACTGAGATACAGGACTGGTAAAGGTGTCACAAGGAGTCGTGAGTACAGGTAGATCATATTGGCTAAAAAATACGACGTCTCTGCGAAGCATGCATAAACTGTTAATGGGCAGAACTTTGAACACCTTTATCAATTTCTGAAATACAGACTATACACACCTTTTCGTCTTGTGTTATACTGTCTTCGTGTCATTTTGTGGCCTTGGCAAATGTTACGGATATTTAGCCGAGATGACTTTATTATAGAGCATTGTACTGAGATTATGAAGTTAATTGTAACAAAATAATTAAATACTTATGATCTTTTATGTACGAATAATGTGTATGTGATATATTCGTCCATAACAGGTCGTAAGGCTTTAATTATTTATTTAATTAGATTACATAATGGACGTTAATTGTAGTAGTATTAATTGTAACAAAATTCATTTGGTGTATTACGAGTATAAATTTGAGTATTTTTTCTATCTTAACTATATGAACAATTTCATCAGTTATGTTCAGGTACATCTATATTCCTCACGGCGAAAGAAAAGTAACAAGAAGTAACTGATGTTTGATGCTAATGCATGCAGGACAAAGGTTAGAGAGCACGTTGGTACATCATTTACTGCCGGCTGTTCGAATCGGCTGATGTAGGCGGCAGAATCAGAATGTGAACTCACTAAGATTTTGTTGACCCGAGTAAATGTCCACGTCTCTACAGGAAGGGGTAGGGTCGGCAATCTCGCCACACTAACATTAGTGCCTCGACTTTCACGTTTTAGCCTCCTCGCTCATTACATTTCTTTCGTAGCGAGTACTGTAATTCTCAAAGATGCAATCCGGTTTTTTCTCTCCAGGTTTCCCACCGTGAAACAGAAGTCGGGGCATCAAGAGAAGCTCCGTGTGAGTGATTTGATAGTGATGGATGTGGATGCAGGCGCCGATGATGCCGTAGCAATGTTGCTGGCTTTAGGACATGAACGTCACCGGCCAGAGGTCTCCAAGCGAGTAATGGCCATCACCTGCGTCCATGGCAATACCAACCTCTCCAATGTGGTGCGAAACGTCTTCCGCACGTTACGTGCTGCCAATCGAACGGATGTAAGTACGCCAAGTAGTTAAATTTCCAATTATACGTGTAATGCATAAGATGATAACATAATAACCCAAGGGATCATTCTTAAATTACGTCACGCGATCATTGGGGATTTCCCTTTTCTCGTCCCCTATAGTCACGCTTCGTCACGTTATTTCAACTTTCTCTTTAACGTGACTTCACGTACGACCTGCCCCCTCCCATTATAAACCGTAATTACACCCTTCCCATCATTACACGATATAACAGTAATCAAAGGAGGAAATATAATCATTTGTATACCTTTATAAATTACAATGAATATAGAGGATTGTAAAGATCGAATGTGTCAACCCGGAGAAAATGGTGCGTAAGAGATTAAAAGACTCGTGTTTTCATGAAAGGAAAATTTACTTCAATTATGACAATTTTCAACATTTGTGAAACACCAAATGTAACGTCACGCTTTCTGACATACCCCCAGTCCCCTCACCACGATCTGTCACGTTTCACGAGCTCCCGTCCCCACAAGACCATGATGTAATTTACGAACGAATCCCAAGGAAATAATTTTTTTTTTGCCCGTAACGTCTCTGTCTGACCGCTATTTCGTCTGTAACTAATAAAGAACGGATTTTTTTCTTCTGGTTTTCACTGACGGATTGATTTTTCCACGAGAAAGAGTTAGGTGTATGATTTTTGGATGTTTTATGTAAATTAGCTGACCTGTGAATATTAATGTCCATGAAGTCGGATGGTAATCATCATGTTGTGTAAATAGAAAAGGACACGCGGAAATAATGTACGATATAGTATTCGCTTCAAGAAGTTCTACAAAAAGAAATGCGTGACATATCAACGAAGGTTAAACTAAATTATCGATGTCAAGATATTAGAAATAGATATATTAAAATACTTCAACTGAAGAGACTTATTAAAGTAGAAATATATATATCATTGTCAATTTATTTGCGTTCCTGTTTTTGCATTTCATGAAGATACGATCTGTCAAGAACTGTCTTGAAATCGTAAAATATGGTTCAATGGTTAAGACTTCACGATCCTGTATCTTAATTCTCTCCTCTACCGCCAATGTGATACAATGCTGTACAAATAATATTTTAGATATGTTAGGTGTAAACAATAACAGATAGCGAAGAGTTGGTAAAAAATTATAATGCAAGTTTTTACTTATTGCCTTGTTTATTTTCGAATCCTGTAAATTTACTATTTTGTCTTTTAATTATTCTTGTAATACTCTAAATTCTCCGAAAAGTTACTAATAAAATGGTGACAACAGAGCGAGTAACACAAATTGAAATTTTTCTGTAGAGAGGTGAATTATATTCTTCATATTACATACCTGGTCCATTAACAACTATCTTTCATTCGCTTCTAGAATAAATTCATACGTTAATCAAATTTATTTTGTATCCTATTTATGTAGCAAATATTACCATGTTCTACTTAAGTCCATAATTCGATCTAACGAACGGTCTGAACAAATAGAGTTAGAATACCACGATTGCAGAGATATATTCATCTCATAATTTAGTGAATACAAATAAATACGGAGAAATAAAGAACATCAATTTCTTCCTTTAAGATGGAAATTATTTTTTAAATTAAGTAAACATAAAATATACTCGTATTACCTAAAACAAATTAACTAATGTAGTTGAGGACGCGACACTTAAATGCTGAGATTAGCGATTAGATGAGCACTGCAGCTATTGTGTAGCTATCACTAGCTAATCTTCAAATTTCGATTCGCTGATCCAGAAGTTTTGAAAAAATTGGAAGTAAATCACATGAACGCTTTTAATATTAAATACATCAACGTTTTTTTTTCAACTAAGAATTCCGAGCTCCATGTACCATAATGGCACAAAAACACTTCATAGGAAACTATTCGAGGAATTTGACTTCCCATTGACGTCAGAATATCAGAGCCAATGGGAAGAAGAGATATGTTAAAAGGATTGGCAAAAAACTTATCACTCTAGGAATATATTCTATGGTTATGTTCTATTTACTAACTCTATAAATGGATTAATAAGAGAGCGGGAATGATGGAAATTTGACAGAAACCTAATTAAGAGATGCAATTCTTAAGTTAAAGTACTATTCGAATTATGATTTCGACAACCATCATCCATTTATACGTTATTACAAAGTAATTACATATTACAATTTTATTTTGAATTTTTTCACCCCCCCACCCTGCGTTATAATATTTTCCGTATCAGTATGATGTTTATAATCCATTGCGGGCAAATTGGGTTGCAGGACTGTATAAAGACTGGCATATGCTCAACGGAGAAATACGGGATTTGCACTGTTGCTAAGAATGTGTTATTAATCCCGTGAACCGCGATTTAAGAAAATGTCTGCATATCAACCCCTTTTGATTTTTTGTCTACTAATTTGAATAAAAAATGGCCGGGATATAACGCGAGTAATATACGTTTTATTTGGCAAGTAAAAAATTTTTTAATGGAAACTTCGTTTTCCTCACGGTCAATGTTGGGAATGTCTAAAACTTTTCTATATAACATCGAACAATAGTTTTTAAGTCTGTGTTTTTAATGTCGTACTAAGACAATATTGAGTTAAGTATATTCGACTGTACAGGTATTTGTTTGTAAAGCTTAATAAGGAACTTATAACTAACTGCTCATACAGGCATTTTGTTAATATATAACAGCTGAGAGACTGTTTCTTAAGAAAATGCATGGGTCTCCTTTTACGTTGTTAGTGTCCATGCAATACAAATAAATCAATTAAATTTTTCCAGGATTACGAAAATTAGCAGATCATGACTTACCTATAAAGCAGTACAATATACAACTTCATTACCCAATAATTTTCCCATATGTTTTTTAGCAGATGACAGATCCAAATATCTAGACAATTATACAGCAATAAAACAATCTTTAAACTCAAATTATTTTTGTATTCCTCACCTTTTGATCTTAACAATTAATGTTATAGTAACTACGTGTATTTCAATTAAAATATTTTGTACAAAGTCGTTCTAAATATTTCAATTTAATTCTGATAGTAGAAAAGAATAATGTTAGTTACGTCAATTACATTTAAATTTGCTATGTATTTATTTATATTACAACCATCTGATGATGGGGTGAATAGGTGTCGAATTGTTATGAGAATATTTCTTAATACAAATGTATTAAATTCGAAAAGTGCGTCTGTAAATGATCTATTAATAATTGAAATGTAATTAACAAATGATAGTTTCAAAACCTCATAATTAAACATCTTTCTGAAATAGCGTCTTTTAAATATATTTAAAAAATTAAATTCGGTCCATAAATAAGGCAGTATTTTCACCCAGGTTTGTTTTCCTCGCGTCTCATTTGAACGACGTGAGCATAAATTCCAGAGCGGCGTCATTTTGCACCTGTACGAATCTGATGCGGAGGGAGGTGTTTGGTGGGGGTAGTTGACGTCAGTGGAGCCGGAAGCGCAGTGGCGAGCGGAAGTGGTAGGAGCAGGGTGCTATGTGCTTCCCGTATGCGTGTGACGGAGCGTGGAGGAGACGGTGACCAAGGTGACGGAGACAAAAAAGGGACTTGGTGAACGCTCTCCAATGACGGTTTATTGTACTACAATTAACGTCCATTATATATATATATATATATATATATATATATATATATATATATATATATATATATATATATATATATATATATATATAAAATTCGTCCATTGATGGTCGTGAGCCTTTCAATATTTATTTAATTAGAAGGTTTATTTTGTTTGAATTTTTTAAACTGAAGTCTTCCAGCGTCTCCAGGGATTTGAATGGGTCTATTTCCATTTCACACAATTTCACGTAGTTTTAATACATTGATATCTTCACTGAATAAACGAATATTACTCGTATATGACTTTTACAAAGAAACGAATAAAGTAACGGTCGCGAGTTAGTGATAAAAAATACAAAATATGGAACAAGCGCGTCTCGAGAGCATTTTCAAACAATTTTACCATGATTGGTATATCTTAATCAAATGGAATGATTGCACAACGGGTATATGAACATTTTTATGTACATAAGATGGAGAGAAAAACAAAATTTCTCGCTCCTGTTATCTTAATTTTTTCCCAATAATATGAATGAACTAAATTTGAAAGAAATATAATGCAACGACGTGGGGGAAATTTTTTCTTTCTTTCTTTCTAATTTTACGAAATAAGTTATATAATTAAGAAAATTTTCCAAAAACTTTTCGTGGTTTATCTTCGCGGAAATAATCCTTTTTATCGAGGAAAACTATTTGTTTTGGAATATAACTTAATGAACCTTCAAAATGAGAGAAGAATTACATACATCAATATATTACATAATAAAAACTGTCTTTACAAGAATCACGAAAAAGTGACTGACGATTTGAAGAAAAACACCCGATTTTCGTATGTATCAAAATGAGTGCTCTTACTTCTGTTTATGATTTCAGAACAGGAAGTACACTACGTCATTATAGCGGGAAGTGCTGCCAAAAGCAGGTCAAGAGCACTTAGCACAAATTATGTACACGTGGATACAGTGCCAAATACTTGAAGGAACTTTCGGTTTTATGAACACTGAATGTAAACACGCTGTAACAGACCAATTATGAAAACGTATCGTACAAAATATTGTGACAGGAGAAACCAATGTTGGACTTATTTGATACTAAAAACTATTGAGAAATTTTGGTATTTTTGTATTTGGAGAGAAATTATTTGTATTTTTACTTTTTTGGGATAACTTTATCCGTACGTATTAATGAAAAGAAAGGAGCAAATGAATGAATTAAATGCTACAAAAATCATACCCAATTGTTTCATCATAGGGGTTTCTTAGTTCTGCAACGAACGGCCCCCGTTGACGTGCGTCCAAAAACAAAACCACAGCTGTACACAAATAAGTGGACGAATGATATCTCAAAAACAATTTACCCAATACCAGAACTCCAAAAACCAAGAATTCAGTCAGATCCTATAAGTCCATTTTTTAAGATAAAACTTTCTACATAGGAAATTAAATACAAGAAGTACATGGAAACTGCGAGTAAAAAGAACACCGAAGAGTCCTCATTGACATACGGTTCTTTTTTCAAGTTTTGTTAAATTAACCTTTAATATGATAACTAAAGTGAAATTTAACAAATGTATAACAGGTGATAATTAAGTGAAAATGGAACTTTCATTTTAATAATTGTACCCAGTTTCGTCTCAAAAGCTAAACTGGAATAGAAACACAAATCTCAATAATAGGTATGGCAAAAATATCGTTATCCATTCACCTTGCTCGAGTTAAACTTGACAACTACAAGTTCAGTTCATTGAAGTCTCGGAAATGTCACGTATCCTCCTCGTAACTTAAGTGGGTCGTAACACCGACAAAGAGACATGAATACGGTTGTTTCACCTAATAAAGCGACAACTTTATGAAGCGGTTCCGAGGAACACTTTCGAATCAGTCTCTAAAACGAACTGCATAATTGCTCCCAAGATGAATCGCATTAAAAAAAAACAAACAAATAGAAACTTCAACCACAATTTCCTCTCTCGGGTAGTGAAGTTTCTCTACCGAATTGACAACGACGACTGTGATGATCATCATACGGAATGCAGATTCATGACAGACGTACGAAAGACTTAATATTAAAAAAGGTTTTATCATTGGTATATATATTAATGAAGTTGTTAATATTGAAAATTAAAATGATAATAAATGAAAAATTCGGATTATAAGTATCAATTTTTGAGTGGTATTAATAGTTTCTATTTATTAGTAGCATTTTCAGAATGACTTTAAAGTTAGATGACAGTGCATATTTGTTAAATATTACTATGTAAGTTGTAATTTTATAAGTTGTAACATTACTAAATCTGCATGAACTATTTTTAATTTAGTACTCGTAATTAATTAATAATGTGCTTTAAAAATTGAAAAAAATGAAAGGACAAATAACTTAAAATTTAACATCAATAACTTTTTTGAGAAAAGTCTGGGCCTCTCCGGAATGAGGTCCTGTCAACAAGCCAGTACTGTAATTAATATACAGAACGTTTGACTTAGGATTTGCGTCTACTTTGGAAAACCCTTGGAACGCATAGGTTCACAGATACGACCTCAGTAGAGTTGAACTCTAGAGAGAGAGAGTTACACTTAGTACCCACGGACGTACTGAGAAATTTACTTTGAAGCAATGAACAGCCTATTTTGAAGATCACACCGGTTAAATTATCAACAAAAATTCTTCTTCAAAAATGTATACCGTCTTGAGGAAACATAATCTTGACAAAAATGAACAAGAAACCAAAAATAATGTAAACATATAGCGAATTAGCACCTGAGGTCAGATTATGTAAGAGAAAAAAAGTGAAATGTTAACGACCAGTGTAACCTGTTAGTATTGTTACGTCACAATTACATTTCAGTTCATGCATACTGTTGCAGGTTAGCTTAACACAATGGACAAGGCAGCAATTTCCAGTTTTTGCGAGATTACGAATTCATGGCAAATTTTCCGTCTGAGCAAAAAGGGAAGATGTTTTGAAATTCTCATCTTTTCCTCCCTCCCTATAATCATGGAAATATTATTCCCTTGTTTTTCATAGTTATAGACGAAATTATATACAAGACGAGCAAACAAAATGACAATGAACGGGAAATGAACCGTAGCCTTTCCCTCTGTACCCGTGCGCCACTCGTTCAACCTACACATCCCCAGCATTATTCCCACCCATAAGTTATGCACGCAAAAATGATCATTTATTAACATACTTCCCCTTTAATAATGCAGTAACAATTCTTCTCGACCATACCGCCAAAACCAAGTAACGCGAGCCATTCCTCCCCCCAGTAAGAAAAGGTTTTGTTGGTTTCTCGGATTGATTTTATTGATTTACAGAATTAATTGTTCGATATCTTTGTTCTGTTCTTCTGGGGGGTTGAGTACATGGATTACGGTAACAAACTTGAACGTTAGAAGCGCCCCATAAAACATACCCTTTAAAATTTAGTGCTATGTAACACAATCTCCGCCTCAATGCAGGGTGCGTTACGTATTTCATGAGCGCTCTCGCTCGCACATCCGCTTGGTGGGGCGAGGAGGAGGGACTGGGCAACGACTTGTGAGTAGCAGTCAGTGAGGGGAATCGAGTTCCCCCACCTAAGGCGATGTGCGAGAGAGACAGAGACATCTCTCATCGTTTTCCCCTCCGGACAACCGGCGCATCAGGCTGTTGGGACTATGTATATATAAGTCTATGATGTATTCTTATCCTTGCTCCTCGCAACGTCTTAGCTCTGACTGTCCCACGCACGTGTTGTGGTCGTAAGGAAGGGTACCAACTCCTACCTCTTATCGTTCCATATAGATAAGCTTCAATAGCATACTAAATTTCCCATTTACAAATACAAGAAGAAGAAAATGCTAACGGAGCATTTTTACGGTCGCATATTAAATGAATTGTTTTTATAATTATGTTAATTGAGTGAAAATATGCCAAGTTTTGTATTTTTCTGGACATTTTAAATTGTCAATTATTTTCTTTTCCGATTATTTATTTCATTAGAATAATTAATATTGGAATGAGCATTTATGACAAATATGTCATTTTCTAATACATAACGTATCAACTATATCTCACTTTCACTAAATGTTATAATATTGGGAAGAACGTTAAGTAAAAAAGTCGCTATACACCAAAGTGCCCTCATCACTTTTCTCATTGGCTAAAGAACTTGGATGAACGAATTTTGGTGTCAAGTATACTGCGTGAATTCTTCTCAACTTCAGCCATTTCGTCTTCAAGTTGAAGTTCGAAACTGGGAGTTGAGAGTTCTAATAAGGTGATGACCGAAGTTATTCCAAAATTTGTTATGTATACACAATATATACTATAAATATTAATGAATCATTTAAACTACTTACCGTAGTCTTAGTTTAGTTCAATTGGGACACTTTTCCGTTCCACTAATAAATCTACGCGTGTTGAGGGCAAAATAAATGGGGGCCATTATATCATTCTTGTGAGTTGTGAGAATGTGCTCTGTCGCGATACACGCATTTGTCCAATGTCAACAGAATTCCAGCGCTTCGCATGGACACGACGCAAAAGTAAATGACGTTTCTAGAGCAAGATGACTAAACATGAAAGTTACACTTGGCAACAAATCTCGTAAAATAAATTTTAGGTGGGATGGAAGCAGTCACGTGTCAGAACTATTTAACTTTGTGAGATAGAAGTAGAATTTATTTTCGTACTGGTGAGTAATAATTATATGATACGTATAAGAAAATGCAAAGGCACTTTTATTGATTTAGAAACTAAATTTTAGTTTTTGATACTTTTCCTTACAAGCTGAACGCTGAAAATTCGTAAAGCTAAATTAAAACCCGAATGTGTTGTTTTTATTACGCGACATGGCATTAATTATATTATTTCAAAGAAGCGAATAATTCATTTAGAAGGAATAATATGATTAATAAATATTTATAACCGGTAAAATTATGTTGAAGGTGATTGGAATGAACTTAGAAATCTAAGATTCGGAGAAAAACCGTAGTGGTGAAGAAAGCCGAACTCGAAATATATCTCGAGTCCAAATAAAGCTTACACTATATCCATAACTATACTTTAGCGTTTCAATACACTTCAACGCAGAAAAAAAAAAATCTTCCTATAAATGTCTGGGAGAACGTTAAAAATAAAGTCAACGTACGAAAGGAGAGAAATGAGAATTTCCGTACAGTACACGCGAATTAAAGTAAAATATTTTGTTGAATCTTTTCGAGTTCTTCCAACGTGATATATGTCTTTTAAACACACCATAGTTCTTACTGAACTAGGCTTGACGTATCGAGCAGATGGAATGCCAGAGGTAGAGGTTGTTTGAAGAAAAGAGGTTTTCCCTATGGAACGAGACTTCTACACTCCAACGCATTAAGTTGTAACATAAGATGACTGAAAGACTTGAGTACACTATTAACATTAAATTTTTGTTGTTAGTATTATGTTTTTATGTGTATTTATTTTCGGAATCTTTCTTTATTAATCTTAAATGTTGAAAGTAACATCCGTGATCATCAGCATCTATTCAATTTTTGATACAAACTGTTTTCGTCACTGTTTATGTTTATGTTTCATGAAACTTACCCTTCTTTGTTCGTCTGGTCTTACCACCCAATACTGCCATCATTCCAATCGGTTTATACTGCTGCAGAAAAACTAGGGAGAGATACTTTGAGGACGATAGGGGTTTTGGATTTCGTTCCAACGATAAAGAAAATTAATAGACATTTACATTTACTGCACTCAATAAGCATTCGCGTAAATACGCTATTAATCGTAAGAGATCCGTAGTCCACGACTCAAGATTTCATATCTCTACTCTCATCGGAAGATTGTACCAATCAAAAATATTAAATTTAATTTTTTAAAATGATAATTGAAATTTTTTTTAAAATTATTAAGAAATATTTCTCTGTCCATCATCTTACGAATGAATAGCAACATTTACAACCAGGATAGCTAATGGGAAACGCTAAAATAATTTTCCATTCAGTTCCACTTTTGTAGAAGCTTCGATCGATTTTCAGTCTCGACCTACCTTAGTTCCGATATCTTCTTCTCAAAGCTCTTTTTATTAGCATCTCTACTCCGCGCTTAAAAATAATGTGATGGTCGGGAAAGGTGGCGGATGAGGATTGAGACGAACCAAGCTGCGATACTTGGCAACAGGCGTAGCTAAACGGAGCCAAGCGGAGTCAAACGCGGTTGGAGGGAAGCGAACGGATCTTACAACTCGCTCACAGGTAGTGGAAACACAATGCGAGATATGCCTCACACTAAAATATTCTTGTTTAATTAGCAGAGGAACGAATTAAATAAAGAATTAAACAGTATATTTATATTAATTATACAGTATCCTTACTTTTCTTTTTTCTCTAAAATGTTATCGAAAGTGATTCATTATGGTGTATGTCTCGTCAATAAAATGTGTTATTATCAGTTTTCTGAACTATGTATCCGTGTTTGGGCTTCCTAAAATATTTTTTAACCGGATAAATTGAAATAACCTCTTCTCTCAATGGACATATCATATCCGTGGAGGTGTGACAGGAAGTGCATCCGGCACCCTGAATTCCCCAGCCATCAAGTATCCCCCTCATCTACCATCTCCATCTACGCCGACCCTGTCTGGCACGGATTAATAAGGAGAAGAAGAAGAAGATGGAAATGACATTCGTCACGAGTACATGGAGAAAATAAACTCTTAAAAAGGTTCTCAATATCAGACGCGTTTTATCCAACCTCGAATGAATTTCACCAGGGTGTTTGATGTGACATCTCAACTCTACACTTGTTCTAGTAACTCTTCACGTTCTTAGTTGATTTACGTTGTCATTTTATATTGCCGTAACCAGTCTAACGAAACAGGAAAGAGCGAAAGGGACTCAAGTTTGTAATAGTTTGTCAACCATTTCGCCCAGACAGCGACACCAGTTATATTTGTAGTTGCGCTCAATAGATGGCATCAAGTTCGTGTTGGGTTAGGTTTCTAGCGCTCCTGTTGGCTTGTTATTGCTCGCAAAGAGTGAAGTTGAAATTAGTTGAAATGAAATCATGAAATCGTGAAGCAAGATGAAGTATTTTGAAGTTGTGGCGAACTGTGAGTTTGAGTTTTGAATGAATTTGAACAGAGGAGTACGAAGCTTGCATTAATTTGCGTACGTTTCTGAAATCTGTTTGTGGCTTACGAAAACTGATGTCTTCGTTCTTTAAGTAATACCACAATGTTTTATGGACACCTCTTGGGGATACAACAGTTCTGGGGAACGGCCACTCGCCCTGGCGGCCGCTTGTAGAACTAGTCTCGAGAGTAGTTGATACAAAATTTCGTGTGGAGCACTGAAACCAGTAACATACTGTTAACACAGGAGAACACGGTGTATAGTTTTTGCTCATAACGCACGAAAAATCGATTTATTTACTCAACAAAGAAAAAGAAATGAAAATTGGTCGGAATGATGTCTTTGTTCTGAGAGTCAACAATTTGAAGAGAACAGAGAGAAAAACTAAAATCACAAGAGACGACATTTCATTATTTCAAGAGACAACGTCATAATACTTGTAAAGTAAATCATCGAACATGACTTCACGAGTCTTATGACAACCTTTATATTAATATTTTTATGTTAATTCACCTGTAGTAGTAAAGAAATGTATAGTTTTATTAAAGGAACATCTTCAAATCGTTTTCAGCTACAGAATTGCCTAACTCTTAAATTTGATTACGGTCAGTGCGTGATCTCATTATTAAATAACTAGAAATCACATAGTGAAAAGGGCCCTTACAATTTAAGTAGAATTAGTAAATACATTACAATCATTTAATTCTTGTGTTCGAATTTTCATATAAAAATAATTTTAAAAAATTATAGTACGATATTTTATTAAATATTTTCTTAATTTTATTCTAGAATTTTAAATGAGTCACAGAAATGATGATCTGTTACTCGTAAAATCAATTTTGACACTCGTGCAAACGATAGTAACTTCAGTTTTGTTGTTTCTTCTCGTCCTGGTTAATGTTCTCACAAGCGTCGGTTCATCGATGGTGATCGGAAACAGCCGAGTCCATATGAGCGAGCGGAGGCAAAAATAGATTCAACGTGCAGACTCCACATATGCTTGACTCTTCAAGTTTGCTTTCTGCGAAAAAAAGAAAAAGAAAAAAATACGCATCTATTTTAAAAACGTGGGCGTCTCGAGAGATATTTTTGTCGCGATGCGAAATGAGAATATCGGGCGCGAGTCGGGAGACGAGAGACAATAGAGCACACTTTACTTTTCGAAGGATAGTTTATGAATTGTTAAATTTTCTGAGTAAAACGCACTTTGGTACCAAGATACTATTTGGACTGTTCGAAAGAAGATTGTGATAATAGCATTAAATTTGCTTTGCCAATTATCTATCTTCGTTTCCTTGGTTTCCACTAAGTAATAAGCACGCGTTCCGACTTACTGTTTCTATGTTCAAGCTCTGTATATTTTGTTTTTGATGCATGGTTTCATTTGCTAATTTTGTTGAAAATGGAATGTAATAAATATTTGCTACAAATATAAATGGGCATTCCGCAAAGATACTTTACGCACGAAACTCACAACTGGTTGCGAGCGATACGCGAGAAATCAGCTAGTCTTATTTTCGTCAGAATACATAAATATTAGAATACATATGCATACGTTTTAAAATACTTTTAAAAGAGCCACAGTAGTATAGTAGATAGTGGCCTGACGTAGCAACCATAAGATTTGATTCACCTGTGATTACGTTATGGTAGCCTCATCAATCTCCACCTCCTTCGATCGAAATTATAGACGTTTTCAGTTAAACTCTTCTCACCAACACTTTCAAGCAAATGTCAGTTCATATTTACCGGCAACGTAGTATTTCACCCTCCCCGAAATATTCTTTCTGCGTAAGTTTGGTTGGGGGGGGGNACAGTAGTATAGTAGATAGTGGCCTGACGTAGCAACCATAAGATTTGATTCACCTGTGATTACGTTATGGTAGCATCCGTACTCTCTCCACCTCCTTCGATCGAAATTATAGACGTTTTCAGTTAAACTTTTCTCACCAACACTTTCAAGCAAATGTCAGTTCTTATTTACCGGCAACGTAGTATTTCACCCTCCCCGAAATATTCTTCCTGCGTAAGTTTGGTTGGGGGGGGATTAGAACTAATAGCTTTATTCTAATCCAAAAGTTATTCATAAAGAAATGTTCCTCTTTTTCATATTCTGACCATATTTTTATCCTTATTGTTTCAAAACATGACCTATTAACTGTAACTGATGTAATACATTGTGGAAATTTATTGTATTTCAGGCAAGAAACAAGATTACTGCAGAAAAAAAGCATTTAAAATATAATATTGCGTGCTATTGAAAAATAGAATGTCGTGTTGTATTCAAAGTGAATAAAGTAATATGGTATTTAACTTTATATTTTCCTCTGCAACTAGTTTCCGAAACGCTGGTGCCCGGGAGAATATTTTTGGAATGCAAAATGCGAGGAAAATTCGGTGTGGCACGGAACGCCACCGACACATACTGCAGTTCAAATCAATTCCCACGTTAAGTGTCACGCGAAAGAAGTTCCACGTGTTGCGTATTTTCAGCAGAAGATAAATTTCACGAGTCGAAATTAGTTGGCGACTAAACAAACGGAACTTCTAATCCTGTCGAAATTTGCTGACATGTCAAGTCGGTTTTGTGTACGCATTGATTCTCCTCATTCTCAACGAGCTGACTGGAATTCGTAGGGATTTGCGAAGGTTATTTTCCGTGGAGAGAGCTTCACCACATTTTAAAACACATTTATCACTTTCATAATGGAAAGAGTCCATTCGGTTTATTACATCGATTCGAACATGAATCGTATTAGGTAGGCCGAAAACAAAATTTGGCTTCGAAAAAAAGTCAAAAGAAAACAAGCGACTATTTTATTACATTTACCTGTCTTAATTATCTATGTTAAATTAAAAAAAAATTAAAACTTAATTATCATTAGACATTCACACATCACTATTTAGCTACTTGTGAGTTATAAATAGTTTCTTGCCTTATTACATCACTTTTGTCACTTTATCAGAGGAAGATGGGGACAGAGTCTCGTTTCTTTCTACTGACTGTACATTGCATTACATGTTATCACTTTCCCAATGTTTTACATCTATTCTTATTCACAAGAAGAAATATAAAATGTTTTGTTATATTTCATATGATTTTTACAAACAAAAGATTTATTCACTCCGTCATCTTTATTGAGGCGTTAGGCCTTTTCGGCTCCATCATCTTCATTGCTGGGTTCTGTCGTGAACAGAGACTAAGAGCCTCAATAAAGAATAAAAGAGTGTCCAAATCTTTTATTGTTATTGATGAACAATCTGTCAACACCAGACCTATCTCGACGATGATATGATTTTATTTATGGTTATCTTGAATAATTTTAGCGAAGTATATAAATAACTCTTTATTATTTATTGATATTGTATTTCATATTATTTATTGATATTATTATTTATTGATATTATATTTCATATTATTTATATCATTCTCTGAGAGCACTCAAGAAAACTTAAGTCAAGAATTGGGGAGGAAGTAATAAAGAAATTTTTTATTTAAAAGAGGAAGGGAAAAGAAAAATATGTCATACTAAACTTGTAATAACTGTTTTCTCATTTTTAATTAGAGTAGACTCATAAACATGAAATAATAAGATATCGCAAAATCTACGTTTCTTCAAATTGAAAACATATAATTATTCGTTGTAGACACACGTTCGGGTAAGCGTAGTGGAGAGACCTAGTTTTTACCTTAAAGAAATAATAATTATGAACCGATGAGGAAGGGAATTTTCATTCAGATCATTTATCCTCATTAGGAAAGTTCGGGATGCACTCATTATGCACTCAGATAAGAGTTAGCGACGCCACATACTTCAGGAAAACTATCAAATGCACAAAATCAGCAGTTTCATCAACTTCTCCTAATGAGAAGAGAATGCTGAAATAGGTCTAAGACATTACCACGCTGAAATATTTCCTCCACAAGTGACTCATAAAAGAAAATCTCTCAATATAATTGTTAATTAAGATGAGTCTTGGCTCTCCGGGAATTGCCGTGTCGAGGTATTGAAAACCGACGTTTTTGCCATCTTTCTGTGGCCTTCTTCGGGCTACAGTACTTCTTTAGTACCCTGAAGAAGGTCACAGCAGAATAGACGAAACGGCTGTTTTCAACACCTCGAAACGGCGATTCCCGGAGAGCAGACTCACCTGACTCCAGCAGCGGAAGCCTAAGCTCTTATTAATTAACAGTAATTTGTTTCTTTCTTATTTTAGGAAATAGTTTAAGTTTTTTTAGAGATGTGCACATGTCAACTGAAAGTAGTTGGCATTTTGTCAAGAATCCAAATTCTCGAAATGAGCTACGAGTAACCCAGCTATATTTCGTAATTATCTGTCCACATGGAACACCATTATCATACTTATATTTTCAATAGAGGAAGATATATTCATATGTAACACGTTTTCTTCCGAAAATTTCTTGTTCCTATGTACAAAATAATGCAGTTTGATATAATTCAAAATAAGATTTTAAAAGGAGAAGCACTTTTATAAGAATAAACTACTGAGCACTATACAACCACTATCTGCAGAACAGCTGCCAATCACCATTTTTCAAGTCTGCACAACGTTTTACGTTGACGAAGAATTTAATTTTATATTTCACAATAATTATCTTTGCTTTTTTAAAATTTCCATTTGAGCATAGATTTATACATT
Source organism: Laupala kohalensis (assembly GCA_002313205.1). NCBI lineage: Eukaryota > Metazoa > Arthropoda > Insecta > Orthoptera > Trigonidiidae > Laupala > Laupala kohalensis. Next base: position 479,832 of record NNCF01130416.1, read on the forward strand.
TGTTAGTAAACGTGTTACTAATTTAGAAATTACTTTTAATATTAAGAAACAAACAAAAAAACAAAACAAAAATAGTTTTGAGCGCCTAGGTGCATTGCTTCCCGGACAAACCTTTTCTCCTTTATTTATTTCTTGAATTTTTTGTATGGTACAGTAAAAATATTCCTTGATGTGGTAGTAAATTATTTGCTTCTATCAGGGTTTGTTTTGCTATCGGTATCCAGGGTCTGCCTTAATTTTTATGGGTAATTTTTTGTGAGTAAAAAATATGTTTACAAATTAAGAACTAAGAAGTTGAGTAGGAAATCATGAAAAATAGTATTTGATTTACGCAACTATTTTTTTTTGAACCATGAATTGCTTGACTCGTCCCTACCGATTCCAGGGGCTGCTTTCTCATCACTTAAGGTATTATACAGAAAACTTGGACATACCCTTTACCTCGGAGATGTGGCTGTTCCAGATGATTTCACTCGTGATGGGGATGGGTACCATTCGGTGGCAACGTGGTGGGCTCATGTTCAACAGATTACACGCAAAGACGAGAAATAATAAAACATGACAAATACATGCGAGATGAATTGAAGAAAGAGAAACAAACATCTTTACTGGATATGTCGCGGAATATCTCAGGATGAGAACGCGACGAGAAATAAGATAAATGGGGAGAAAATGAATTTCATTCAGCGAACATAATTATTTCGTAACTTTACCGAATCCGATCAACGTTCTGACGTGCGAAGAACATTGCTATTCACACCATAGTTTAATATTTGTGAAGCGGGTAATAAAGTCTCACAGAGGCGTGAAAACGCATACTTCCCGTTTATCAGATCTTTCTCTCACCATCTTACACGCTTGCGTTCCCGTCACGCCTTGAGGAGAAAGCACTACCACTTGTTCACGATCACCTGTTTATGGTCTCCTTAAGAACTCGCCTTTATTAACATACGCCTATTCTTCTTGAATAGTAGTCTCTGCGCATTATATTCATATTAGTTCTCAACTCTAAAGACCGCCGAAACAGCAGGCATTTGCGTAATGAGTTTGAATTATACCTTACCTCTCTCACATGGTTATGGATTAAGTGAATGTGACGTCATCGTTTATGTGTGGAATTTACAGCGGGTCTCCTTCATACGATGCACGTCCGAAAATTTTATCTGAGAANAAAAAACATCTGTATTGTTAACATACGCCTATTCTTCTTGAATAGTAGTCTCTGCGCATTATATTCATATTAGTTCTCAACTCTAAAGAGCGCCGAAACAGCAGGCATTTGCGTAATGAGTTTGAATTATACCTTACCTCTCTCACATGGTTATGCATTAAGTGAATGTGACGTCATCGTTTATGTGTGGAATTTACAGCGGGTCTCCTTCATACGATGCACGTCCGAAAATTTTATCTGAGAAAATGTTTTATGTCAAGGATTTAGGAATTCGTGTGTTTAACTGATATGTGATCGAATTCCGATAATTTTAATGAATATGACTTTGATTCAAAGTAACCCCTAACCAGGGTATCAGACCGCGTGTGCCCTAACAAGGGTAACATGTTTGAACTTCTATTTCATAGAAACAGCCCTCCTCCTNACTGAATAAATATTTAGCGCAATAAAATTTTGTGCTATACAATAAATAACTTTCAATAGATTTCCCCTTAACCATTTCATCATTACGTTTTCCAAAGATTTCAGTAAATTTCGAGTAGTGTGTTTAAATTAAAATTCTGTCTCTACTTTTAATGATTGTAATTAATATTTCATTTCTCACTCATTGTTTTGAATCTCCATAAGACGAAATTTACCCCAAGGAGAACACTGGGATCCTCTGTTTGCATGAGTCTATGTTAATGTTCTGACGAACTGCAATTGTTTGCTATGGTAATAGGGAGGTATTGTCAACATGGTTCTCACGCCGAAGTCATTGTGAATATATAGTGTGTGGAATAGTGGGATTCGAAAATAGCATCTTATGCATTTTACAAGTTTTTTATATAATTGAAATTGGTTATTGACAATATTTGTGTAGCACGTCTTTTTTAAATGTCATAAAAATTTGTTGTTTTTTCAAAACGCATGCGGTTTTTACGAATATTGCNCTTTGCATTTTACAAGTTTTTTATATCATTGAAATTGGTTATTGATAATATTTGTGTAGCACGTCTTTTTTAAATGTCATAAAAATTTGTTGTTTTTTCAAAACGCATGCTGTGTTTACGAATATTGCAGTGTAGTTTACGAAGTCATAAGTGCACTTTGTCACTACCTACTAAAAGAAGACCTTACGAAGCAAAATATGTATCTGTCATTGACTAACTATCCAGTCATTTATATATTGTACCCCATGAGCATCATGTTCGATAGTCATTACTAATTTAAAACTAACGGCTTGAAAAAAACAGGAAAAAATAGAGTATAAAGCATCAAATAAAAAAAGATAGATGCAATCGTAAGTGTCCAATAAAGAGTGACTTGTGTTACTTTCAACATTTAAAATTTTAGGATTTATTTTTTAAAATAAACTAACGATGTGGAAAATATTAATTGAATGTAAATCAAAGAGTTTTTAAATAAAGGGTATTATTATTTTTTAATAATTCAGTGTGGTATTAGGTAGAACTAATTATGTTCAATTATAAAAGAAAGAGAAGACCGTGAATTATTTTTCGAGATAAAGCAATATCTTTTTGTAGCAGCATCTATGTTCGTAAAATTTTCGCAAATGTGACAATGTAGGAAAATGGAGCTCAAAATGATCAGGATGAAAAAAAAACAGAAACCTTTTAAAATTCATTTGTCCATAGGACATCCACGATATGCAAAAATAAATAATTCGGTACTTTAACTATTACTCTGTAGAAGGTAAGGTTGACGTCCAAAATGATGAATACATGTCATTGCAGATTACATGGCTGTAGTTTTGGTTGTTATCTTTCACCCGTGTTCACGAATTAATATCGCCATTATAGCCTCGGGTAGAAGTCACAAATTACACTTAAAGTGCAATTAATGTAATAAATATTGAATCTGATGTTTTAGAAACCGATCATTGCTCGGGAGATTTAATTTTTTCCCCCCAGCTGTTTTGACTCAATTTCGTGATCTTTTTACATTTAATATCATTATATGGTATATCATTAAACTACATCGAATTAAATTATTTTATTCCTACCGATGCTCGCCCGATCAGTCTATGCTCATCGTTATACGGGGATTTTTACGAAACCTTGTGAAGATGTTTTACGCAAAACTAAAGAACGTTTGGAGATTGTCACTGCAATTGGTTGGAGATTGAATGACTGAATTTTAAGTTTCTTTTCGATTTTCTAGTTCGGAGTACCTAAATGAACTACCAGAAAAAGTAGTAAATGTGTCACTATGTGTACAGATATTAATAATTTTAAAATAAATAAATGTTCCCATTTACCTAAAA
>NNCF01130416.1:490186-520812 GCA_002313205.1 Laupala kohalensis
GGGGGGGGGGGTTAATAAACTAATTTACTCTCCGGAAACAAGCAAGGGACCATCCTATCAATTCCAATCAAGGGTCCAAGGGCAGTGGTGGATTTAATAATTATAAAACAATTTCAAATACGTAATGTTATCAATTTATTATTCCAAAATGAATTGTAGAGATAATGTGCAGTCAACATTTGAGACTAATAACAATAAAAGTATTATTTGACGATCCGTCGCAATTTTCACCTAGCCGTAGACGACGCACCGGGTCAAATGGTTTTCATGCGTAAGTAAATTAATATAATTTCCTTGGCGTTGCGTAGGTGCCAGTGTACGCAGGGGCCAGTCGTTCGTTGCTCACGACGCCTCCCTCCGACAATTTCTTCGGACAAGACGGCTTTGGAGACATCGCCATCCAACCTGAAGACGAAAGAGGAGCTCAGCATCTACAGGAGCAGCACGCTGTCAACGCACTTGTCGATGCTGTCAAGAAGAACCCAGGTGAAGAATTGCAGGCACATTCAGGACCCCAAAGACCGTAGCCCGGATTTTGCTTTTCGGGGGGAGGGGAGATATTTTGCCAAAAATTAATTGATGTTAACATTCATGTTATTTATTCACAGATTATATTATTTAAACGTGACAAGTATAAAAAGGCCCTTTAATTATCTTTTTTTTTTGAGACGGTGGGGGTTGAGAATCACTAGAGACCACCCAAAACCATCTGACACCCGGTGTAACCTGGTCATTTTCTTTACTGAAAGCCAAGCAGAAATTAACATTTTTTTGCACCCGTATCTCAGATATTTAAAGACTGGTCACTGACATTCGTTTTGTCTGAAAATCATTTAGAAATAAGTTAGGATTATATTTGTGGAATTAATAACGACATTTCCTAGCTGTATTAACGGGTATAAATAAACCCTAAACATATCTCACACAACAATAAATAAAAAACGTAGGTGGCATCATGAAACTTCTTATGACCATCAAGTTCATTATCCTGAAATATTGAAATATATTTTTCTTTCACATGATGAAATGTAAATCCCTTGAAAGCACGAAATATTCAGTAAGTAATCTGTAAGAAAGCATGGCGAGTTATGTAGACTACTTTGTGTAGTATAATACTTTATGAGTTATGTAACACATGGGCGAGTAATGTAGAATACTATAAAAGACCAAGTGTTTGTAATCAGAGTCCTCTTTTTTATCCTTAAGTGCATTTTATTTTTTCTGTGTAGGAGGGGTGACATTATTATGTCTTGGACCACTGACCAACGTAGCCTTAGCAGAGCGAATGCATGAAGGATTCGTGTCTCAGCTCAAAGAACTCATCGTCTTAGCAGGCAGCGTTGAAGGTACGTTTGTCTCAAGTCACAAGGCACGCGCGTCACATTGTAGATTGAAGGTAAATAAGTAATCACCTTTTTCTAGACGATCATATTTTTTTCAACCCAGATGATATTAATTAATTTTATATATAATGATTTTATTATTACACAACGTTTTGATTCGAGTCAGGAGTGAACAAATTGTACCAAGAACATAAACGTACTTACATAACAAATGTTGTAAAACGTAAATATTGACTATATATTTTGAAACTTTATTTACTTATTTTTGTATAAATTCGAAAAGTTCGCATGTATACAACCACAGTAAATGGTCAATCGTTTCCTTTCCATTTCTACATCCACACATAGATATTGTCCTATCTTCTTTAAGTATACATTTGTATTTCCATGTTCAGTCATCAGCTCAAGTACTTTTTTACTCTGCTAAATCAATTTCTTATTTTTATTGCAAAATCCACTTGTGGTCAAAATTCATGTCTGTCACCCTCTAATTATTTATCTAATTAATTAATTGCCAATTAATTTGCATTTTGGACATTATTCTTTTATCTTATATCTTCTCTTCTTGTCTCTTCCGCATCAATTTGCACCACATCATATTTCCTGGTAAGAGATCAACATTTCATATTTTTTTTCAACTTTGAAATCAAGTGGCATTATCTTAATTTCGTTGTGTCCAGGCCATGGCAACGTGCGTCCGGGAATCGAATTCAACGCCTACATGGACCCAGAGGCTTTGTCCATCGTTCTGGAAGCTGCACAGAGGGCGAAGCGGCCGTTGCTGCTCGTTCCCTGGGAGACCATCTTGAAACGCGTACGATTGCCGCTGGTGAGTGATCAGTCCTCAGACAGACAACGACGTGTTCGCCAATAATTAATACAGATGTAATCAATCAGAACGCAGAAATGCCTCCGTCGTCCGTTTTCGGAGTTCGTACGATTTCTTAGTGAACGGTGAAATGAAAGAGAAATCTAACACGGAATAAGAAAAAGCGAAGTTTAGACAAATTCAAAGACAGAATAAGTCAAGTTTCACAAAGTGTTCATATTTGGACACACACTAAAATAATTTCTCTGAAGTTATTTTCCAGGAAAATCCAATTGAAGCGCAATATTTTTACCAGGCAATAATAGTATTTCTTTTCAAAAACCTTGTAATTAAGTGTAACATGTGCGTTTTATTTCTCTTCAACATTTTTTGGGGGGAGAAATGTCTTTTTGAATAATAATAATAATAATAATAATAATAATAATAACAACACCTCAAAATCTTATTAAAATTGTAATTTCAAAATATTTAAAGAATTGTCAGGCCACTTTTGGAGGAAAAAAAGGAAACATGTAGAAAAAATTTGATGACATCGGTTCTCAAAATCACTACCCAATAAGGACGTATATTTCCAATGATGTCACGACGTGGACGAAGATAAGTGGAGGATAACGTTGCTTCCCTAAGATTAGTTTTAATAATGTCACAACTCATGTTTTCATATTATTTTGTAATAATTTTCGACACGTCAGAGGAGTAAATACTTTTGTCTTTGCCATGAGAGCGTTTAGGGACATTCCGTCAGTTAATTATTGTCAGTTACTGACTTTCGTACTCTGAACTTACTTCGTACTTTATTTAAGCGCAAATAGAAACTACGATCGTATTGTTCCATCATTTACCTGACATAAGAAAAAGGGAAGAGAAACATGTCCCGGAGTTAAATTAAACAAATTACAAAGCATTTTTTCAGACCGATCTCAAAGAATTAGAAAACTAAACAGACTTATTTGGAAAGCATTCTTTGTAGACCTATTGAGATTTTCCAAGAAAATCATAACCTATTTTTGTAATTTTCACGTCTTATTCACTCGTATGTAATTCAAAGAATAATAAAAATTTATTTCTAATCGTTGACGTATGTGACATATTATAAAAGTCATGTTTTCGTGGAAGCTGACGATTAACTGGAGAAAAAATATATACAAGCTTTCACTTGGGAAATGGAAAGACATGAAGATTGATTACATAAAAACAAGTTTACAAAAAGGAATTATGTTGCAGTAATCGTTAGACGTGTATCCATATCTCACGCATTCCTATACGTCCTGGGCTGCGAATACACAAGTTAAGCTACTTTCGCTGCTAGGAACTCGCATCTTCACACGGACGAGTTTTGTCATACTTTTTCAAGAGCGGGGAATTTAAATGATATTGAAACATTTTTTGTTACTTGACATAATATTGAAATATTATGTTATTTTATTTTCAGTAGTAACTTTACTTCATTTCAATTTCAGTGAATTTTATATATTGCTTCGAACTTGGTTATAAGGTAAAGTCATGAAAACTCCTCATCATACTAATTATTGTTTTATATAAAAATATCAGTTTGTTACTGTTAATAATAAGAAACTATTTTATATGAAGTATTTACTTTAAATATCATAAATATTTTATAAGAACGGATACATTGTTGATTACATGACTCGAGTCATTCTACATCAAACGAAGAACAAAATATATGTATGAATGAATATGCAGTTAAATGTGGTAATACATCTTTCGTAATTGCTACCTATATGAGAAATATGTATTACCCCTTTATAACTGCGNTCGAGTCATTCTACATCAAACGAAGAACAAAATATATTTATGAATGAATATGCAGTTAAATGTGGTAATACATCTTTCGTAATTGCTACCTATATGAGAAATATGTATTACCCCTTTATAACTGCGTATTATGATAAACAATATACATGAGAAAGAATTCAGTGGTTCAGTGGGTAGAGCGCTTAGTTGCTGGCTGGATGACCGGGCTTCGAACCCCGGTGGGGTGGGGATTTTTCTTAAGATCCCAACATCCAGATTGACTCCCAGACCTACTCAGCCTGCTGTAAAATGAGTACCACGTCTGTCCTGGGGTCAAACCGGTCGGAGCGAGATGCTGCCCCTAGTGCAGAAATTGCGGTGGTCTTCCCTCCGCGAACCTCTTGGGCACCTTTAGGGCCTGTTGTGGGATAGTTTGATTTTTGACTATAACTATGTAGATAAGAAAGCGTGTACTACTTCTTAATATGATGTCATTACACTCATCGTAAGAAGAAAAAAAAAGGAAATTTGATAAAGTTATAGTAATCTTCTAGTTAGTAAATATCGACCAATTAAAGCAGACATATTGTATATTTACGTATTGATTAGTGGATACACATCAAATATCCTCGAATCACAGTATAAGATACTTAAGAACAACAGAAACACTTAAAAAAACTTAAAAATTCACGACGTTTTGGTATATATTGGTATCGTTATCGAGTGAGTAAAAAGCATTGTGGGTGAAAGCTCTAGTAAAAAAATCGTACTAAGAATACTATAATATATTGTCTGCTTCAACAGGTTGATATTTGTTAATTACATACATTACTATGCAGACGCAGATGGACTATTTGTAGTAATCGATTTATAGTAATCGTGTTTCTTGAAACTAGAGACAGTTTGAGAAGTGAATTGTTAATTGCATGATCATGACCGACAGACATGTTTTATTTTTCATGTGCTTCATGTCTGCGACTGTTTTGTCTGGTAGCAGTTGCTATTTATAAGACGTATGTGTGTTCTTCATATGATTAGTTCTGTTCTGTGTTCTTCTCTTTGTATGTTAATTTGTGTGAGATTTTTAAGTGTGTAATTGGTCTAGTTTTTTTCAAGTGTGCTGGTCTAGTGAGTTTCTTATTATAAGCTCTTTAGTTTATTTCTATCTATCAAATCTATCTAGGGAGTTAATACCATCACCATTAAGTTGTTTTTGCGTTTTCTTAACGTTTTTGGTTTGGTTGGTGTTTTTGTGTGTTATTGATCCGACAGACAACGAGCAACTCATGCTTAGAGTAGCCAGAATACTAATAGAAAACTCGACCCTCTGGAGCTTGAATGTCTGGAGGTATTTGAGTGAGCTGGGGGTCTGTACGCGGCATGCGTGGGTGGTAGTAAAGAGAGAGACGGTGAGGGGTATAGGCGCACCCACTTCCTGTATATGGGTGCACGCACCACGGCGAGCCATATATGAAACAGGGGCCCAACGGGGGGCCACAGAGGTTTACAAGCGGAGACTAATGGCCGTGGAATACTCAACGATCCAATACGATAGGTCGTGATTGTGTGACATGTTGATGAAAGGGATGTGCAATGTATTTTGCCTCCCCTGCGATCTCGGTTATTCATTGACACTTTTAGTGGACTGTTATGTCAAATAAATTTTTTTGATCGATAATAAATTAATAATATATAATTAATAAATATTTAAAACCATTTTCAAATAAAATGTAAAACTAAATCTTCCGTTTGTCGAGGAATCTTCTTCTATATGAAGATCATCGGATTTTACATGTAGTCTCTCTAGTCTCTNATTAAAATTTATTAATCTCGATTTCAGAGTTATTTAAATAGTAACTAGTTCTAAGGAATATTTTCTGAAAAATAAAAGATTTCATAATAGAACGTATTTTTAATAACATTTTTGTATTATATTAAACATTAATATGTTGATATTATAACACATGTAGTTATATATTAGTATTCTTATTTTAGGTGGGGAGCAGAAATAAGTAATCTGCCACTGTCTTAAGACACTTAATGGGAATTGATGGGATGGTACCTCGATTAAATCCGGAGAATAAATTAGTTTATTGTCCTCCATGTGGTCGTACAGAGTTTGTACTGCTTTTCTGAAAATAAATTTATTTATATTTATCCAAATATCTCTTCAGTTTCTTTTCTTTCNAATAAATTTATTTATATTTATCCAAATATCTCTTCAGTTTCTTTTCTTTCATGGATATAAATCTCAAAAATACAGATTTGTCGTTCGAAACCAGCTACTTGATGAGTTGACTCAAGAACTTGAAATACAATGTAATGCAATTGTAAATGTAATGACTCGTTGCGCTCAATATCATTGATACGACGGTTTGATGGTTTGAAGCGCGGTGGTCAGTTTCAAAATAATCAAATTGTATTTATGCACTTATACATTTGAATTTATCTCTATATTAAATAATACTCTTTAATATCTCTTTATTAATGTAATTTCAAAAGTTAACTATATATTTGTAAAGTTCAACGATTTTTCTTGCCTAAAAAAGCAAAAAAACACCGAATCACGTAGTATATTAGCTACCAGTATATTCTAAGGGAACCATGCGTTGTTTGCGAATGACCAGAGCTTCTGTCAATCTTTTCAATCTCTATGAACATCTATTTAAGTTATTAAAAATCACATTTCTTTAATTGAACACAAGGCAAATTAAAGAAACACTTCCAAATCAATTATCTACTAATAAATTATTAAAAGTTTCACTCGTCAATATTTTAAACAGTCGAATAACATTTTATTGTAATAACTAATTATCTTTAATAACAAGACACAAAATGATCGTAATTTTATAAGCATGCTAAGTTAAACTTTTGAGATAGAATCTAATTAGATAAAATACTTTTTTTACTACGGGTTTATAATTTTATTTACAAGTAAGCCGCACTCGAGTTATCTAAGCTTTGAAACGTTAACACATTCAGTTAGTCGTCATAAAGAAAGAGCTATTGAGCAGTTGCGTGTTATCACTACTTTATTTTTATGTTATTTTACAAATACCGAGCATACATATGTAAAAACATCCATAAGTGTCCGTAAATAGTCACTTACGGATTTATCTGCAAAATGTACGCACCCCAAGAATTCGGCGACACTGTAACAATAAATTTCATATGAAATATCGTATTTGAGTGAAGGAAGTAGATGAGTATAATACGTAACAGAAGGAAAACATGAGATGAAAAGAGAGAAAGTGCAGGAACAAAACATTTTGATAATGAAACATAAACACTTTTACAACGAAACATGACGCATTTGGTTGGTCGTTCGTTTCGACTGTTGACGCAACGTAATCTGAAGAATCTCTACTGACAAGTAGACTCTCAATGATTTACCAACGGAAATCACGTGGACTATTCCGGGAATATCTTAATTGAATAAGATTTCTTCTCAGTCTGTTCTTTTTGATAAAGAAACAAAAGTGTATACGCAAGTTTCGTGACATTGTTTTCAATCCAATGGAGTGATTATCATCACCGACAGCGGTGATCTAGTGACAGCGTCTTCGTTCCCACGATCTCACTGAGCAGTAGAGCGTGAGCTCAAACCCTGCTCGTCCGAACTAGGTGAGGTTTTCCGCTGGGGTTTCCCTCATCTACACCAGACAAATGTCGGTTCGGTACCGTAAGTTACTCGGCAACCCCAACCTCTCACCTTCACAATTCCCTTTCCCAAGTTCAAAGGTTAGGTGGAAGAGCAGACCTCATGGCCTGAACTTCGCTAAAAGGTATAACATAAATAAATAAATTAGTATATAAACAACTTTGTCTAATGGAGTTTCATTTCGAACTTTCAGTCGTTAAAAAAAGGACAAAACATGAAAAGGAGAATTACTAGGTAAATGTGAGACCAATACCACGCGAATAACTGAGTTAGTAATCCGACAAACAAAGAGGTCCTGGCAGTCCACAATACACGTCTTAATCCCGCCTCTGCAAAATTAATAATTGCTTAACATCCAGTTCTTGACCTAATCATGCATATGTTTTATCAAAAGATATTAATTTTTTCACTGTACTTCACTATAGAATTTGCTCTGCCAAATGGCACATGGAAATACAACAACAACAACATCAAAAATTAGTAAATCCGATGTGTACAAATGATGATATGCATGATGTGATGATGTGGAGATGTATGTAAATGAAGTTCCATTGTCAGATTAAATGTTCAAATATTGATACTGAGTGTGATCCCATTGCTTGAATTTATTATGTGCACGTTGACTGAAGTCAAGTTGCCAACTAGTAACGAAACTTAGAAATATTCACCATAGTAGTTCTTATTAATTAATTCATTCTACTGATTTTTTAAATACTGGATGAGAACAATTATATTGTGATTTTAAAACTTTATAATTAATTTACGCTGTCGTTTGACTCCTTGGACAAGAATCGGACAAGGATTGGACGAGGACAACTTGTCTTCAGTCACGTGAGGCGACTGCCATTTCCGATAGAACAGGATTTTCCACAATTTTTTTGTGAATTACTCTTGGAAATGCCCCGTAAGGTATGAAAATCTTCACGTCATTGCGTTCCTATTTTCATTTGCAATGTTTTAGTACGTTTTTTTCGCTTTGTTAAGCCCGTAGTTTTGCCAGAATATAAAAAAATCATACTCCCGCGAAAGTCTCTCCCATAGTTATTGAAAGTCAAATAATTCAAAATTTTGCGCCATAAGGGTACGAAAATTCATCGCCACTGGATTGAGAATGGGTCCAACTATAATTTAAAACATTTTTGGGGGGTACTTAAGCCTATTGGCTCTGACACATAATACCTTAATACACTGATGCGTTGCGTAACATGTGTTGTTCCTGTTTGTGTAGGAGTGGCGACGAAGCGTGTTGGGAGCCATGGATTCAGAAGCGATGCGTCTCTTGAACCGCGTGGAGGCGCGTCATCTGGGCGTGGCCCAAGCCGAAGCGGCGGCTGCGGCGGAGGCAGCGGGACAAGGAGAAGACGCCAAAGGGGAGAGCTGGTGGCCCAATGCAGACGCCGTCGCGGCAGCGGTCACCCTTCAACCAGCTGTCGCCACCAAAGTCACCAAGCCACTCTTCGTACAGGTGAGCAACAAAACGATTTGCGAGGACATCATAATGGAGTCCTATTCACAGTCCTTCAACTCAACACTCCCAAGCCCACGCAACCTGATGTAATAGAGTACCGGGTCTATCCCGGGGTCAAACTGACCGGAGGGAGATGCTGTCCACATCTCCTTGTGGATCTCTACCTTCCGTAGTATTTGTAAATGGGAAATGTAGCGTGCTATTGAAGCTTATCTACATAGGGAGACAGGAGGTAGAAGGTGGGAGGTAGGGCTGTTGTTAGTTGGGTTTACCAACAACTTGACTCACGTGGAGGTGTAAGTAGGAGTAATTAGTAATAGTTAGAGTTATTGATGAGTTGTAGGATGTGGATTGAAGGAGGAGGGTTGCTTTACAAACGTCACAGCTATATACGAATTGAGACATTAAAGTGAAAAGCAACAACTTTTTTTCTGACCCCGCCGTGCATTGAACCCAGAGTGTTTAGGTGACGAGCGAGCACGATAGTTCCTGAGCCACCGGAGCGGCAAAGCTAACTTCCGTGAACAGGCAACGGAGGTCTAGTGGTAGAGTCTTCGCTTCCACGATATCGCTGAGCGCGGGTTCAAACTCTGTTTGACCGAACTAGGAGAAGTTTTCAGCTGGGGTTTCCCCCACCAACTCCAGTGAAATGTCGGTTAGGTACCATTAGTTCTCCGGCTACCCAACATCTCTACTTCCCAATTCCCTCTTTCAAGTCTCGGTTCGACGGAAGTGCAGGACTCATGGCCTGAACTTCCCCAAAAGACATTAAATAAATAATTAAACCTATGGGCATACCTCACGGCTTGTTGTGGGACAGTTGGACTCGGGATCCTGAGTAGTGATTCTGAGGGGGGTTTTCATGGCTCCGCCGTCGAGCTATGGAAAGAGAGGTTAGAATTGGCACGCGATCCTTTCCTATCTTACATAGTTTCTTTCTCACACACCTGACCCCAGTTGGAGGTGCAATGATCTGGACACGTAAGATCGTATAAAGGGATGTGCTGAGTCTTCATAGTTAATTTCTTTGTCTGACTGCAATGGACGTTAGAACTCTAAAATTTTACTAGGTTGTCTGTTGAGATAACTGTCTTTCGTGGGTCAAATCATGTGGATTTTGATGCTACCTCATTAATGTGGCTTACGTTATAGAGGTACATGCATCGATAACTTAACTACTGTTATTGAATTCTTTTAGCACAATTATTGTTTAAATAGTTTGGTTCACGTATTAATTAAGCTTCTTCGGGCACAAAATTAGCAATCAAATATTTTTTTAAAAAGTTTTAACCAACTTTTTTTGTATTCAACTTGAGTGTAAACACTAAATTCCCTGTGAGCGCTTATATAATTTCCAAAATCTCCTGTGACAACTCTACTCATGTCCGCAGGTGGCCGTGGGCTCTGGGCCATGGCGTGCGACTCAGCAAGTGGATTATGGCAACGTCTCCGGCGGAGCTCCAAACGCTCGTATCGTCATGGGTCTGGACCAAGAAGGGTTCAAGCGGATGCTATTGGAGAATCTCGCATGACATGGCACCCTCTTCTGGCACCCTGTGATACGATGTGCTTCCCGAGTGAGGGGAGAGGGCCACATGACGGGCATGGTAGCATGAATTTCACAACATAGTAATTAAGATCGTGCAGAAAAATGTCGACGCGAGCAAAAGTAAATGGCTAGGTTTGTTTAACCCTCTGAGAAACTACAAATTTCGTAGTCTTCCCAACAGTATAATTATTGGTTGCGTTTGAAGAAAACTGAGAAAGGAAAAATAATTTTGTTCAGTCTTGTATTTATTAAAAACATTGAATAGCCACTTGCTGTACATTTAGAAATCCTGAAATAATATTTCGACTTGTTTCCACGAATGCTCTATAACTCTTTAAATTTAAGAAATAATGCAATTTTATTCCTCAATATAGGAAGTAAAGTTTCTTCTTTTGCAGCTTGGTGAATGTTTTCATACATACGTTTTCCCTTAGTAATTATGAAACTATTGTTTGTAGAAATAAACTTTTATTTTGTGCTGTTTAAAAAAATGGAAATAAAAAATCAGTGTGTACTTAAGTAAAATAACAAAATGCTTTTATATGATGAGTCTATGGAGATAAGGAAGACAATATCGTACAATAACTCACTTGGTAAATAAGATAAAATACCTTTCATTGGAAACCAACGAGCTACTGGTGACGTAAGTCGAAACAAAACCTTCCCCTGGAAAGAGAGAATGTTTTATTACCGCTGCTCTCAAAATTAGTTCAACTTCTCGGTGACATACGCTAGTTAGTTTTTAGTATTACGATACGCCGAATGCTTTGTTTGGGTCAGCAAAATAAGTTTTCAATTCTACAATATTTTTTGTGATTCATAAGACTCCACGATATAGTGAGATTCATAAGAAGGAAAAAAAGGAAGTCACATAGAATGAATGTCACTACGACACATATTGAGGAAAGAATAGAGTGAAGAAAATAGATGAAATGTACTTGTTTCCTAAACAGTTTAGCCAATAAAACACAAGAATTTTTTGTTTAAAATATTGGAATTATTTTTCTGTAATATTATTTCTTCAATATATGGTTATCTATAAAAATTAGTTTTAAAGATATTATTAAATGATTATTCTGAATGTATGAAATAGACAATTTTTTAAAGTTAGGTGATCAATACTTGAGATTGATTCTGAAGGTTTCTAAAATTCTTCAGAAATCTAGTACGTAAAAGTTAAAATATTCTTCGGTTATGGGTAGTATTTAAATGTCCCAAATGATAATACGTTTGTACCTGTTTACGACCATTTTTATGAGAGAGACCATTATAAGTGATATTTTGAGTAGTAGTAAGCGATATATGGTGTATAATTATAGCTTTATTCCAATAAAATATAATTGACCTATTACCTTATCGGCATATCAAATCACAATAATAAAAGTAGGCTTTTATTGGGTAGGTATTTTAAAAAAACTTGTGGTATTCTAATATGTTATATTTTAGTACTGTACGAATGTGTAAATCATTTTTTAATAAAAATTTGATACACTAAATTTTGTTTCATATATCGCTCATCAGTATAAAATAATTTATTTTTTTAAATAGTTCGTGTTTCATATCATCTCAATAATTTACTTCATTCTGCACTTCAAATTAATATAATTCTGTTTATACCATACTGTTATAAACAGTATAATTAAATTACAATTCATTACTTCTTAAAGATTCAAAACATTATATTACAATGAAATAAAGTATTAAAAATGAAGTATATTGTATTACTATTTGCATCATTCACTGAGAAAAGAATGAGTTAATTATGAGTTTGAAATGGTTGAGATCTCTGATAGCTACATTACGAAGGCCATCACACAACGGAAAACACTAGATCGAAAATTATGTGATATTTTATTTTTTCAAAATTCCAAAATCTTGGGTTCGATTACAAAAGTTTAAAATGTTGACGGCTATCCCATACGCAACTGTTTCTTTCATTGGTTTCACATCAAACAGTAGTTTTTTCCATATTGTCTTAAGCGTATTAAACATCTGCATCTGCAAACTGATACTATGCAGTAATTTACATAGTTTCTTCGAAAATCAATATTAATAGTGGAGTTAAATGTTTAACTTGAACCAGATGGATCTTTTTCATACCGAGTTCGAGAGAGCGTGTAATGCCACATGCGGTATGTATGTTGACGTTGTGGGTAGCATGTGGGTTGAAAACACCTGTGCAAGTGACTCCTACGTTAAAAGTGTTTTGCAACACGATTCATTGAGCCAGTTTTCTCTGCTGCCCATGATAACTAGATTCTTGTACACCGTCACATGCCAAACATTTACTTTTATGATTCAAACACTGGAGTTTTAGAGTTGCAAAGTTTTTAGAGATATTAATTGAGGAGTTAAAGAACAATTGTTTTTTCAAATTAATTTTCTTTGCCACCTTGCCTCCAATACTGTCATTGGAAGGTTTCTTGTTCATATGTCTGCGGTGCTTTTTTATATATCCTCCTTGTTCAAAATATCTCTAATTAGTCCTTTCGTGTGACATTTATTTATTTCGTTCATTTCGACCTCTTCGGATCACGAGTGACTTGTTCAGCGCGTCTTCGCTCTTCCCAATACCTCTTCATTCTCTCACTCCTCCTGCTTCTCTCTGCTTCTGTAATCTGGACCTAGATTCTGGTATCTACCCATTTGTTACCTTCCACCAATTTCTTGTAGGCAGACCTGTCTTGTGCTGTCGTGAGTGGAATTTTTTCCATTCTGCCTATTGTCTTCCATTTCTTCCTGACATCCTTCATCCATTCGTTCCTTCATCCATTCGTGTGACATATATCTCATATCTTCCGTGGCTTTTTATTAATTCAGTTCTCCGCATCATATTCCAGATTCCTCTTTCTTTCAAGTACCGCACATACTCTGCTCTTTTACCCGTAAAAATCACTATTCCAGAAAACATGTCCTGCTGTCAACTGTTAAAGAACAATTGACGTGTGTAATTGGAAGGCGTTCTAAGTGCCCCCCACCCCCAAATTTTTTTTCTTATCTTCTTTTTCGCAAAAAAAAACCAAAAAAAACATTCTTTTTGACAACTTCAATGCGGTGATAAGCGTTCAAAGTGCCTTTGCAGATAGTTCAATTGCTACGACAGTATAAACATAGCGTGGTTGTATATATCGTCGTGAATCTAATATGTAATATGCATTGTGCTATAACACTCGGGGAAATCGATATTAAAATATATTCTATTTTTAGCAACTTTTCTTAACGCCAGGCAAAATTATTGTTATTAACCTGATACATACAATCTTTTGGGTACCACATATATTATTTGGGGCGTTGTTTTTTTTTGTAAATCATGTGGCACATAAAACCACACAATTATTTGGCGCTTACGATGGTTTCAACAGACTACCTTAAATTTGGTTAAAATTTTCTTTTTTAAAAGCACCATTAGTTGTAACATTAAACAAGTAATCTATAATGATTTTTCCACATTTTCTTCATAATAACTATGGCTTTCAATGAATTTTCAATTGTGATCTATAGAAACAGGTTTCTGACACTAAGACAGTTACATTTACATGTCTCAGTTCCTTTTAGTATCTGCCATTCAATCAAAATAAAATCGGAAATACAGTGGACTTTATAATCTTAAAACTTAAGGAGGGTTTTGAAACTAACGTTTGTGGAATAAGATCTTTTATTATATACTTTTCCCGAATCGTCCATGCAAGACAATATGGAAAACTGGAGGAGATATCGAACTTGTCTCTTCATTTTGAACAAATACGGAAGCCTTAGTCCAGTTCGGTACCTAGGGCACATACTGATTACCCATGTGACCAGTATATTTATTCCAGAGCCTTTCGTCTGTCTGATTAATGCTCCGTATGATTAAATTGGACTACGATTTTATTCTGCAGTACACTTTGGTTCAAATTTCAAAAGAATTTTAGAAGATGGGACGAACGTGAAAAGGAGAAGAGACCTTGAGAAGAAATTTTAACAAAATAAATAAATAATTACTTACGACCGTTTTGAAAAGATCACAATATACGTCTGTGTGTCATCAATACACAACGTCCCAACTCGAGATAGAAGTCGTCATCAGGTGTAAACAAATTGTAACAAAAAATTAACATAACAAAAACGTCGTAATTTTTAATTAATTAATTTAATTGTCTTGAAAACATTGATTGATGTGGTAAATAGTAGATGGAATTTAACTTTGAACTGTTGAACAAGTGCAGGAATCAGCACAATTGGGTGCCCTGATTGCCCGGGTACCTAATTTATATGTGGGTTAATATTACGGTTTCATCCATTGTCTTGTCCATATGTTTTTCCGATCTGTAAAGTTTTATCACACTATTGTTTCTATCTATTTAACATTTACGCAAAAGCGAACGGTGAGAATAAATGTGAGTGGGAAGAATCTGCGGCTCCCTCATCTTCTAACATGAGAGTAACGATCTTGGTGCGAATATAACGACGATGCCTTAGACGAAGGGGCGGTATCCCAGCGTGGGAGGATACAAAAGGAAGTACTTTCTCATAATCCCTTGTGAGAACCAGAAGTATCTGGGTGAGCGAAAAGAAGACTCAGAGTCCACCAGAAGAATTATGTAAAGTGCCCATTGAAACTTCACGTCTTCGATGTAACAACGTTGTATTTCCATTAACGTTCATATACGTTCACCAACAGGAACCAATTTATTATTTCTAGGAGGTATAATAACTTTAAATTGTCTCGATTTACTATGTAAAACTAAATCAGAAGAACTTGTTGACCTGCTCTTGTACTTGACCAAGTACTTGTAATTGAAAAATACTAAAAAGAAGATACTATAAATCGCTCCAGACAAGGAAGTACAGGATCTTGATAATTTAAGTTGCTTTTTGAGATGACTATAAGACGAAGAAATTTTATTAAACTAGGCTATTAGTTACACGAGTCATAAGATTTTAAACCTCCATTCCAAGAAAAAACCTAACCTTAATTTCATAAAAGAAAATTCGAAATGTATTTGTCTTTGGCATGGTATTCTACGTTTTTAATGTTAAAATTTAAATCATCTTTGTTGTGGGAGTGTGCGAACAAGTAAAGGACTCGAACTCAGGAAAATATTTACTTCTCACTAATGAAGATGACTAGGTAGGTGAAAACGTGTAATTTACCAAACAACTTTCCCTGCCTTTGCAGGTAGTACCGCACGAATGTTCCCATGCTTTGCAAATATCGTGCAGAAGCTTACGGAGGAAACGCAAGGTGAGTGTGCATTGGGAACTGCACAACTTGAAGTTGGCGGACTCTCGAGAGGAAACAAGACTTTCTCGCCAAATTCGACGCGACGGTTCACGACGGGGGGGGGGGGAAGGTTACANCGAAGAGATCAATGAGAAAGGCATAGACACGATTTTGGAAAAGGTATTCACCTATTAAGGGGAAAAGTACACACATCATTGCCTCTGCAATAAGTGTGCTTAAGCATGACGCAAACCCGTACCAAAGATTCTAGAGCTCCGCCAGATATTGCTCAACCGCAGTGTATTGCGGACGGCAAAGTGGTGGTGAATGTATAACTTCTTATTCAGTTCTACTTGGCACTATTCTATAATCCAGAAAATGGTAATTCGAATATTAAAAGACAGAAATAAGTTAATAATTAGAACAAGTATTGTTAGGTTTACAATTTTTTTTGGATCAAGGAATAATGAGGGTTTCTAACTGAAGAAAAATCAAAATATTTAAAAATATATTCTTATTGTATAATTAGCAATATACCGTCCCCTCCGTGGCTACGGTGTCAGCGTGTTCGCTCGCCACCAAGTCATCCCAGGCTCAATTCCTAGGTGGTGCAATTTTTGTAGCTTTTCATTTCCATGTCTCAGTATAAATAGCTGTGATGTATGAAAAGTTCAACCTCTGCGGCTAACAACCGCAGTTGTAATAGTCGGATACAGCAATCTGGATCCTATCTATACGCTGTTCCTTCGATCTCTGTAAAATTCACGATGTGTCTAGTGAGTAAACTCACACAAAAACAGAACCTTACTGGCATTCGTCATTCGTGGTCCTTAGCTGACCGAAACGAGATACATACATACCTTAGCAATATACCGTATATATATATATATATATATATATATATATATATATATATNTAGCAATTACCATCTATATTTGTAAGTATATTTATGTTCATAGATGAACTTTTACTATGGTGAAGGAGACGTAAATATGACGCTGCAAGTCTAGTGAAATAACTCGTATATTCGTATTTTCAAGTGGTGGTGGATGGATAATCTTCTTGTTTGGTTTTTCTTGGCACCATTTTATAATCCAGAAAATGGTAATTCGAATATTAAAAGACAGAAATAAGTTAATACTTAGAACAATTATTGTTAGGCGTACATGAATCAAGGAATAATGAGGTTTTCTAACTTTAAAAAAATCAAAATATTTTAAAGTATATTCTATAATTAGCAATATACCTTTTATATTTTTAAGTATATTTGTAACGTTTACCACGGTGAAGGAGACGTAAATATGGCGCTGCAAGTCTAGTGAAATAACTCGTATGTTTCATAATATTAAGTGTAGGAGGAGGGACACACATTGACGTGGACGGTGTTTTGTAAGCGTTGCCATATTCCTTGTCCAACCCTTCGGACTACCACCTACATCACCACAATATGACCCTCCGTCCCGCAGGTAGATAAGTTAAAATGCGTCTAAGGTAAAGTGCGACTGGGTGCAAGTGTGCCGATCCCGCTGGAGTAGCGACGACATACTTTTATTTTCAATTTGATATTTCAATTTAAAAATAAAAGAATATTACCATGAGAATGTATTTTCCAGATGATTTACACCCGGAAAATTTGAACGGCATTTCTTGTCTGTTATTTCACATTCATTTTCGTTTATTGAGTATTGACGGAGAAAGTGCCCCCCCCCCTGAACACGCAGGTACAATGTTGAAAACAAGGTAAATTTATTCTTTACGTGGACATTACGGAACTCAACTCTTAGATTTCTGTCGTATTAGGTCACCAAGTTCACACGTTAGAATAATACACGACATAAGATAACCACAATATTATAGAGATAATTTAAATCCCTACGTTTTATCACATGTATTTTTTTTTCAGTAGAACACAAAGAGTAGTCTTTCATTTCAAATGCTAGGAATACTTACTTTCGTTTCTAAAAAAAAATAAAATTACTTTCTTTTCAACATATGTTTTGATACCATTCAGTCAGGTGAAAATGGTGATGAGACGGGAGTCGAACGCCCCACTCATACTTTGATCGCAGGGGTCTTAACTACTACATCGCTACAAAAACATATGTATCAACATGTGTTTATTCGTCTTCTAGTCTTGTATTACCCACGCAGTGAAGTTTTATATTTCCTTTTGCCTTTCACGATATTATTTTTTAACACGGGAACATCTGCTCTAAGATAATTTTTTCCTGAAATATCTTGTAGCAGACTAATTGATTCCAAACAAGAAGATAAGAAGTATAGTATTCAATAATTGCAACATCAGTGCAATTGAGGAGTGGGAGGGATAAACCTGAGCAGCCGCGAGCACAAGATTGTAGAAAAGAAATGAAAGTTAGAGGTTGAGATTAAAGGTCAGTGGCGAATCGGTGATTGGGCGAAGCAGATCAGCTGGCAAGATAAAAGCGTAAGAGGCGACTTAGCACGCGAACAGCGAAGTTTGTTTGTTGTACCTCACCATGTTTCGACGACAATTGCCGGATTACTTTCGTCAGTTATGATAATTTCAAGAAATATTATAGCTATAAAATGCCATTGATAGTCATCACACAAAGTAAATTTATAGAGAACAAGTGTCTTTGGAAAAAAGAGATTAAAATTTCCCTGGTAAATCAGAAGGAAGTTTAGGATCGCTGTGCATTACTGATCCACATGAAACTTAGATTCACATGAACGCAGACTGAAATATTTATTAAATGAATTCTATCGATGTTGTATCTTTGTCTTGTGTGAGCTCATTCGGTTCTTACGTACTCATAGGCTAATATAATGACTAAGAATCAAAATCCATCACAAAAACACATGTTTGGGGTTTTAGTACGTTGAAATGTATTATAAATTTATCTTTAAAAACGTAGGAAAATCCAAGACAAATGAACATATTTTGACACACTACCTCAAATATCCAGCAGTTCTTTCATGAATTACGATTCCATTAACTTGACATAAAGCAAAAATCAATATATTAATTATGTTATGATGAATGAAAATAGGAGACGGGACCGCGAGTCGAACACCTGACCTTCAGCTGATGAGCGAGACCAACTGCACCACCCCGTTCGCCTCTGGGTGACGTCTACCATCGACATTCAACTTGTGAGACACACAGACCTATTAAAGTGATGAAGTAAAATGTAAGTAAATATGTAAAGCGTATGTATTTCAGGTTATAAATAAATAAAGATGCATTTTTCAATTTTGGTGTCGTAAGAATGAAAATGTTCTGTGGCTTTGTCGGACTTTCCCCGTGAGTGGCATATGAGGAAATTAATCTCTTGAGAGAGGAGGACATTTTTATGTCACCGGTCCACAAATTAGCAATCCTGTTATTTTTAGTATAATAAAAGAATTTGTTGTTCTCCAAAAAAATATTCAGGAATTACATTAGATACTCAGGAATTGAGGTATTATATTCGATTCCTTTCGCGGTCTCCCTCTCATACTCCTGGTATGCTGCCAGTGCTTCTGGTACGTTGACCAAGCATTGGAACCGACGGGATCAGATCAAGCGAGAGCCGATGAACTCAAAGAGAAGCGTGGGACGGAAGCTGGCGAAGTTGGTAGAAAAAGAACCAATAGCGCTTACGACGACCCTGCGGCGAATACAAGGTGCGGCAGAAACCTTGTGAAAGTAAGAGGGATGATACGAATAGGGACAGGTTGTGAAGAAAGCAGAAGCAAATCGGGAGTCATTGATTAGTTCAGTTCTACGAAAAATAGATATTGTTCGTCAGACAACAGTGTACAGGATTTTCAACATAAGACGTTTTAGAATTCATCTCCCACTTTTCTTCCATGACCCACGCCAGCGATGGAAGCGGAAGAATAACGAAAAATGTTGGTTGATAGAATCACTAGATATGTTTAATATGGAAGACACTAAGAAAGCTCATATAGAAATACGCCTTTGTCATTCAGAGAGTGCGTTTGAAGAGTTACCGGAAAACGCTATTCGTATTCAATTCAACGGAAAAATAATTTATATATAAATAAAAATTGGGGAAGCACGGTAGTTCTAACGGAACATACGCTAACGAAAAAGGTCTTGTTTCCAATGGAAATTCGTAATAAAATCACGAGAACAGAGGTACAAAAATGATGGAAGGAAAAATAAACAATGCAACGAAAAGAAGAAATGGCACTGGACGTAAATAATGATTAGATGAGATTCGGTTAGTATTGATAATGGATGTAAATAAATAAAAAAGTGAAGACAAATAACGATGGGATGAATATGGGTGCGTGATAAAAGTGGCGATGAAGACGGAGGAAGTGAAGACCCGTGTAGAGCGATGACGAATGCAACGGGAATAGAAGAGACGTTGGAGGATTCTACGAGTCTTACACTGCAATGCTGAGGGGAGACACAGATATGCACGGCCGCAGCATACAAGTGCAAAAGCGGAGAGAGAGAATGCGCTGGTTGCAGCAGTAGGTGGAGGAATGCCAGGGTCGCGTTCCGACACAAGAGATCCATGAGTTCGATTACTTGTAGTTCGGATGAAAATATCGTGATATCTATCATCACCATCTTCCAGTGGCGCAAGAACTATCCACAGGGCTCACTGTCAACCATCCCCAGCCAACTCTAGCCCATCATACAGAAAACATTTTAAATAAAGATACATCTGAATTCTAATGAAAATCATAGATCCACATCTACATTGAATGGAATACGTACCATATCTAAGAAGTTATAGGATAAAACTTCTACAGGAAGAGCTAAGAATAAGTAAATATCGACCTTTTAAAGCAGACAATATATTATAGATATTTAGTGGAAACACCATCACAGAATAAAACGAAGTATACTATAATATATTGTCTGCTTTAAAAGGTCGATATTTATTCATTCATATATTACTATGTAGACGAAAATGGACAGTTTACACTGAACAGCTAAGTTTTATGTCTGAGGCTAGCCGCTCCCACATTCATCGTTGCAAACCCCATCGTTATACCATCAATACAAAAAAAAACATCACATCATCACGTACTTTATCATTTTAAGGCACAAATTGAAAAAAAAACAGAATATGTATAAAAAAACTAAATAAAATACAAATTTCATTAAAATTACTTCTTTACAATGAAACGTAAATGGATGAAGTAAAAGTGAGTGAATTTCATAACATATCGAATACAATTTCTCACAGNACATCATCACGTACTTTATCATTTTAAGGCACAAATTGAAAAAAAAAACAGAATATGTATAAAAAAACTAAATAAAATACAAATTTCATTAAAATTACTTCTTTACAATGAAACGTAAATGGATGAAGTAAAAGTGAGTGAATTTCATAACATATCGAATACAATTTCTCACAGCACTCAGTAATTTTCAAAAATTTACTTCAACAAATTTCAGGAGCAAGAAGGGATTAGCGAAAATAAATAGCTCTATGCTAATATAATTGATTTCAATCGATCAAGGTATGAGTTTCAAAAATAAAGATGTTCATTGAACAAATTAAAGGCACCTGTCATGTCTAGGAATTAGTCTAATACCATCGAATGGTTCCAAAAATTGAAGGAATAAATCAGTAACTTTGCGATGAGAAGTCCAAATAAAGTATTCGATGTAACCCTTTACCGAAAACACGAAGAAGATTAAGATAAAGAATGATAAAATTTTAAAGGAGTGTCACGGATAAAGTTGGATTTCCCGATTGGGAGGCTATGCACTGTTTCAACATTATAGCTCCCAGTTAATTAATCGAATATCAAAACATGACTGACATACGTTCAATTAAAATGTTGTATTCATACGAATTTCAATCTCTCCATTTTGCAGTAGTAAGGAAACCTTTTGTTTCCCCCGAGAAGTTCTGAAACTGTCGTGATTCCTGTAACAAATCCTCCAAAACTATATTTGCATTTGGTATCCTGATACTATAACGTACAGAAAGTTTTGAAATATTGAATATATTCTAAAATTGAAACATAATTCACATATTTTAGCAGCTTCAACTATATTCAATCGGAAATACAAACTTGTTAACTAAAGTAAATTTGTAATAATATGAAACAACCAGTAAAATTCATTTAAAAAATTAAAATGAAGAAATATTCTAAAAAATATGTTCATCCGTAGATTCCAGTTTGGTTTCTAGTTATTCTGAAAAACCTTTTCTTCCAATATATTTCAATTTCACCTATGTTTTTGCATAGTAAGTTTTGTTGCCTGATATTATTTTTATNTGGTTTCTAGTTATTCTGAAAAACCTTTTATTCCAATATATTTCAATTTCACCTATGTTTTTGCATAGTAAGTTTTGTTGCCTGATATTATTTTTATTTTCGTGAAACAATAGATTTCGACCATTACTAGGAATTGTACATTTTTATAACCTTCAGAATGAAAAGAATTGTAAGTTATTTCCCTAATAAGTAATACTTGGTTCTATAGAGACTTCATTGGTTAGTGCGTTTTAGAAAGGGTCTCCATGTTTTATTGCTGAACAAAAGACGGAGAAATAAATGCTGAAGACTCGTTGAGGAATTTATGCCTATATAAGGATACGCTGCTCTCCTTGAAAGTAAACCAAGAGATTTTCTTTAGTTGGCAGCAAGAGAGATCAGTTGATAATTTTAAAACTACCTCCGTCTATTCTCGAATCGTCAACGACTCTAGAACCTTAGTATTTACCACATTCGTGATGTTTTCTCTAGAAAACAATAATTCAATATTCATGAATTTGGTTACTCTAGAAAGTAATTCAACTTTTTATGTTAATTATGACAAAATTATATATATATATATATATATATATATATATATATATATATATATATATATANCAAGGGACCATTCCATCAATTCCGATCAAGAGTCCTAAGGCAGGGTGGATTTAAGTTTCAACACATTCCTAAGATAACAATAGTTCGGTACATATGATAATATTAATAGAATACCAACAAATCTGCATATAAGAAACAAAACAAATATTTCAGAAGTGTGCATTATTATCAAGATATATATTATTTGGAAAATATTGTTTGTAAAGTATTAAAATAACACTAAATTAATTTTTCCAATAGACAACGGTCTAGATGCTTGTATAAAAATCCGACAGGTAAAGAAGAAGGAAAAAACTATTGACAACAGAACACATTGGTTCTGTTTTTTATTCCTTATTGCATACGCGATTTATGATATACTGCTAATTAAGTTTATTTTTCCTCTGTCCCTTCTCTAAACGGATAAATAATACTTTCTTTTAACTCATTTCATAGACCTCTGTAGTTTATGTAAAAACTGATAGGCAGTGATTCACTAAACCCAACTTTTTACAATNACGGATAAATAATACTTTCTTTTAACTCATTTCATAGACGTCTGTAGTTTATGTAAAAACTGATAGGCAGTGATTCACTAAACCCAACTTTTTACAATGTTACAATACCCCACAACACAATTACAAGTTTGTTTTGCACAAATCTCTCTTTAATCGCAAATCTCAGTTAACAGACTGTGTGACCGAAAAAAAAGGATACTGGAAATACTAAAAAGGGCTAGTGTTTTAGCTTGAATCTACGAAATACTGGTGTCAGGTACTTTATTACTGAGATTCTCAGGCTCGCCAAAATTTGTACTTCGTTTGCGGATAAAATGTCTATCAAACATTTAAACTTCCTCGAATGCGTGGATTTTCTTCTTCTTTAATCCTTTGTAATTTTTGCTCTGCCCTATAATTTTTCATTATTTATGTGTCATCTCCATCTTGACTCTGTCACAACCATTCCAAGTTTTATGAGGTATCACATATGCAATTGCCGAATCAGGTTTTCGTCCGGTGCTCGGATCGAATTGATCAACTTGCCTCTCAAGAAGAAAGTAGATTACATTCTCGCGGGAGTGTAAATGTTGCTCGTGGAATATTACTTAAGTTATTACTATGTTAATTATTTATTTTCGTCATGAAATTTTTACGTTTGACTGATGTTTTCCTTTTCGTACATCAAAGAGGGTGAAATATTTTCCATTGTGTCTTTGTGAGTAAATACGATACCACGGTTTTTTCAAATGTTGTTGCATGTATTGAATTTTTAATAAAGTTTAACCAATCTGAATGTGAAACGCAAATAGTAGATTCATGTAGTAG
This sequence comes from Laupala kohalensis, assembly GCA_002313205.1. Taxonomy (NCBI): domain Eukaryota; kingdom Metazoa; phylum Arthropoda; class Insecta; order Orthoptera; family Trigonidiidae; genus Laupala; species Laupala kohalensis. Next base: position 514,143 of record NNCF01130416.1, read on the forward strand.
TTATATATAAAATAATTTTTTATGTACAGTTTCCCCGTTTATTATTGTCGGTTTGCCACGTAATTAAAAACACTTTTAAGTCAATAAACCGATTCGAGTTCAAACATATCTTTTTTTTTCCTTCTTTGGTATAAAGTACACATTCTATCACTACGTATATCGACTTATCCCACGAAAAACATACAAAATCAGGAAATATACATATTCAGGAAAAACACACATAATCACCAATAACACGCGAACATGGCAATGAATTAGGGCTCGAGAACACACAGTATTTTGGGATACGATTGGACTCGTACGGAGAAGATTTCGTTCATAAAAATGATTGGTCCTTGGAATGAATGAACCGCCGTTCGTTCCTTCGGAGAGTCAATCGTGATGGAAGGAGAGCAACCAACGCCTCGAGCTGTGGGCGGCAGACGGTCTGCGCAGGGCAATGGTCTCCGAGGAAAGCGAATTGAGTCGTGCAGCTGTTTCAAAGGTTTCTCCAACGTGGAGTGGGCGCCAGTAGGTCATGGAGGCGTCGCCCAGAGGTACAATCTACGTCGTCCATTTCCAATCACCCATTGCTCCCTTTTCGTACTTTCGTGGACTGTGGATTAACGGGAATAATTATAGATTCGGTGACCATCAATATTCGAGATCGTGTATAATCACACTATTCCATTGTTCACCAAAATATGCGAATTATATTTCCAGATATGCAATATTTCATCGTATTAAATGGATTATTGATTCTTTTTAAATGGATTTTTGGATTTTTAAATGTACGGATTATTGATTCTTTTTAAATTGAGTCCAATGTTTAAACTTAATATGTATCGTACAAAAAATTATAGAGTTCATTTTCAAAAATAACTTTCTGTGTCGCAGAGGTCACTGTCAGTTATCCACTACCCCAAAAAATCAGGAGTATCCTGTACTTCGCCGTCCCATCCCGGTTTAATATCCCAAGTGGATATGTTGCTATAATGTCTCGATTATCAACTCACTCTATTTCCTGGAACCTGTAAACGGGGACGTTAATGGTAATGGTTTTTTTTACATCTTTAGTTAATTACAGCTATAGAAATAAAATAGATGCTATTACCTATAAACATTTTAATTTTATAGGTTAACACTAAACCACTTTACTGAATATAAAATACTTTCTGCTTTGTTGGATAATAAGGATATTGATATCCCCACCCTAAATTTTACAAAACAATTAACCGATAGCTCAAAAACTATACAGTTCAGTTTTGATAATATCATTATGATTAATTTAATTTTTTCGACATTTTGGTTTGTTCATTGGATATTAAGATTAGAACTTATACATTTGTAGAATAGTTTGGTCCAAAGTTGTTTGAGAATTTCTTTCTGACCATAATCATTTACGAGTACTGAAATTTGGTATCCATGACAATAGCGTACTTAGTCATTCCATTCATCGAAATGTTAACAGAAGATCAACTTTCATCTCCATTATGGCATTATATCATACGTCTGAAGAGGACACAAACAGCATCATGGACCTACAATATTAAGTTGTACTGCAAGTTTTATGAACTAAAATCATTGATTTTTTCTATTTCTAGCATCCATTTTCTTCTAGTTATCTTTGTGTCACATCACCCAAATGTGTCAAACATTCTCCATTCACTAATAGTTTTCTCTCAAACCTCCAATCGCGCGATCAAACGTGCGGCAAGAAATTGTTTTCCTGTGATAGTGTCTTATTTTGGTTCACCGTTCCGAAGAAAAATCTGTCCATTGCTCCTTCTAAAATCTATCAACTATTCTCAGACAACATGGGAGTTGATCTGATTTGCGTCAAAATTAGAACTTTGAGTGCCCTCTCTGCAGTATACTATTTTAGAGATTGTGCCATATAACAAGAAAACAATAGTCTTAAAAAACTGCTGAAATGTTTGACTGTGGATAGCTCATTGTTGATTCTTATAATTTGAGTCTTATAATTTCACAAACACTAATTTCATTCTAATGTTTGAATAATTAATGGAAATTAGCAGATGGTTTGAAGAGCGAGAAAAGTCGCTTCAGGAATGGTACTGTGTATAAAATATCTTTATATGTCAATAGCTCAACATTTTTATAGCTTCAGAAAGACTTTAATTTTTATAGAGTAATTTCTAATAATTGGATTCGACAAAATCTTTACAATATTCAAATTTCTGCTCCTGGTGCCGAGCAGCAAAGTCGTGAAACAGTTTAATTATCTTGTGAACTTAAATAAACTCGTAATTACTTTAATGAAAACATAATAGAACCACAAAATAGAGCTATTAATAGTAATTGAAGTGGTAAAATTTCGTAAATTATTAATGACAGTATTTCCAATTTTCAAATGTAAGAAGTTCTTATTTTGAATTTTCAATTATTCAAAATGTACCAGTAATAACGATTACTTTTGTGCTCATTGCGCGCTCTCATCCGGAGTGGGTTTAATTGACGTCCCTTATTTTTTCCAATCGAATATCAACTCAGTACCAAACCATTCCCCTACGTCTGTACCATCCCATTCATTCACTTTATTATATTGCTTTCGAAATGGCAGATCTTTAAATGATGACACAAAAGTTAGAAAATAATATTGATTTAATACTTTACGTGTAAAACCGGTAATAAAGTGCACACAGCACTGTGTGCCGCCTGCTTCACTTATCTCCTGTTGGGTAAGTGTCTCACGTCTTCCGGGGTACAGGTCTCGCTGGAAATGGTGTACAGTTGTGCAAGGCGAACGGATGGTGTAGTGGTTAACACCCCTGCGACAAGAGTAGGATCCTGGGTTCGATTCCCGGCTCCCATTTTCACCTGACCGAAAGTTATGAACAATATTTATGGTTGGGGGAAGCAATGTTAATAATAGATTCTTGTACTGAAACATTAGATAAATTATTTTAAAAAGATTAGGAAAATATCGTCAGAATAGTAATTTGTATATTTCCCGTGAACATTGTCAACTATCTTTCTTCGTTTTTCCATTTTATCAATAAGCACGCATTTCCATTTATTGTTATCCAGTCTGTTTCTGTGTTATTTCTTCAAGTTCTTTGTTTTGTTTTCGATGCGTGGTTTGATTCACAACTGTTTTGACAAACATTTTCAATAGATATCGAAGGGGAATCAAGAACGATGATTTACGCACGAAATTCAAAACCTGACACAAATCACGTATCAGGAAATAAACTAGAAAAATATGAAGTTAAAAATAATATATCTGTACTACTATTAACTTTTATTATACAATCAAAATTTAAAAAAATAATTTAAGACTTACGACCTTATGATGAACAAATACTATTTACTAGTTAGTGCTTTGAACAAAACATTTCGACATAGGTTTAAGTCGTTGTCCGTTGTGACAAATTATAACAATAAACATAACACAACAATTTAACATGATATTAAACGCAAATAAAAACTCAAAATATGTTTACAAAAAAGCTGAAATTACATAAACATGTTATAATATTGTATTTTAAATACCTGATTGCTTTCCTGTGTTCGTGCGTAAATTAAAAACCCGTGTGGATATAAATGTAGGCTTCCGCGGCCGGAGTCAGTATGAACTTGTTTGTTCGAGACAAACCGCGTCTTAGTAGATAAAACTACCAACGTTTCGGCCATCATGCTGTGACCTGAAGAAGGCCACATCATGATGGACGAAACGTTGGTAGTTTTATCTACTAAGACGCGGCTTGTCCCGGACAAACAAGTTCATACCCGTGTGGATGTTTTATAGATACAATTTCTTGTATTCTACGTTTGTACTATTTAACTTCTTTACCTAATATTAAAGTGTCATCCCAATCCATCAAGTTATCATTATTAATACAATGTGAAGTTATTTCACAGAACAATGTGTGGTATTCGTCCATAATAAGCTCTTAAGACTATGAATCTTTTAAAAGTAATCTTTGTTCCATCTTAAACATCCTGTTCGAAAAGGGGTTCCATGTACCTTGCGACAAGACAGTGGGGTAGAAATTGCCTCGTTGCGTTAACAAGAAGTTACTAGATAACCACTAAGAAAATTCAGGTTGCCACTTCCTCTCTTAGACATGCGCGCATTCCTTGAGAAAGGGCAGTAGGCGTCAAGTCTCTCAGCAGCTTTCTTCAGTGAATTTTCACTACTTTTCTATACTATACTTTTTCTCATTTTGAGAATTTCTGATATGTATGCTGTACTTACATAAACATTCATGATCTTTGGAAAAATGTCTTCATTTCTCTCTCCCCGCCCCCTCAAAATTAAGATAGTTTTGCCATTTTGATGAGCTCACCCACAAAGAAGGCAGTTTATTTTCTCGCATATCAACAAAAAGCAACTAAAACCAATTGTTTGTAAATGTCAGTACATTCCATTATAATTTGGGTTTGAATTTTATCATCCAATTTCAACAAATATTTGTTTGCAAGTATGAAGAGCATTGAACAAAGAAACGAAAGAGAAATTTTTTTCTTTGAGCGGGATTGTTTTATTAGATTTTTGTATCAAAGTAATATTCCGTGGAGTTAAAGCTTTACACAATTTAAACTTTTTCAAATAAATTAATTAATATCAGCGTTTCTTAAAGAGAAGATTCTCAAGGTTTCTTTACGAAACAAATCTGCAAGAAACAATCTTACGTACCACCGACAAATAAATCTGTTTATTTAATACTCATTAATAATATTAACAATTAATACTTGATATTTATTAAGAAATGATCTATATCTTCAAATTTCCCTCGATTCCTTATTTATTATTTTACAAACTGCAAAATAAATGGTCAGTGATTTAAGTCTTCTCCTCTGCAAATCTTTTGTCAAATTTCTACCCTCCTTATTTACCCACTTCTATAAATCATATACAGTTTAATTTGAACTATACTTGTGTATGTTTACTTTTAATGGGGAACGCCTTTAGAACTTCTGTTAAAGACAGAATCTACTCCATAAGTCAAACTCTTAGTTTCAAATGCATTGCTACTCAGAAAGAAATGCCGCTCTACTGCCAGTACCTCTCTCTTTTATGCAGTTACCCCTCTAATAATACGAACAAAATTTAAATAAGACTTAGTTTGTTGTTCTCCACGTGGTCATACGCAGTTTGTATTGTTTTTTGACTATAAATTTATTATTATTATCATCATCATTTCATCTTACCTGTTTTTGGCTATTAATGAGTGATTTATGCTAATCAATACCTAATATTTGTGTTAGTTCATTCCAAATATTCAATGCATCGGTGGGTGAAGGATTTAATGTCGATGTTGACCCTCTCCTTAAAGAATTCCGAGATCCTGCCTCGTGGTGGGTGGCAGTGTTCTATCCCAACCGCAAAAGAGGCCTCGTCCTTGTCCGCAAGAGAACATCCTGGCTGCTCTCCAGAAATAGTCGCCATCGGACACGGTCTGCCAGTAGAGACATCGCGTGCGCTGTCCCTCCAAGTGAGAGGGAGGATGAAGGAAGGGTGGGGGTGGTGGAGAAAGGGTGCAAATCGGGTTAAGAAGAGAGGACGGTAAGTCGCTTGAAATGAATACACCAGGTACTGCGCTTGCAAGGATGCTTCGGATCCGAAGTTTCCACTGAAGATTTATATAGAGCACGTCGAGTTTCAAAATTTTCGAGCTTTGAATTAAAAATAGAGTAATATTTACGAAAAAGCTGTTAACTTGGCCCGTATTTTGACGTAAAGTAGGTTCTAATATACAGGAAATTTTCGAATAATTTTTTAATTCATCGGAGTTTATTATACGAAATTCTCAATTGACTCAATTCTTGCCAAAGTTAGGGTTTAATAAGCAACCATTAATATTTTGCACTTCAGCTTTATTTCTAATTCTAACTTATGAAATCGATTAGGTAAATCTGTTTGAAAAAGGACTGAGAATTCTTCAAATGAAGAAGAATGATATTAATCCAGTCCATCAGATTTGTACCCAGACCTGTTTATGTGGGATAACAAACCACCAAAGAATGATTGTTTTTCTCTCTAAATATAGTGAAAACAAAATGTTTGGTAGATTTATTTTCAGAGGACGCTCTGACGACGTCACTCGGGTTACTATGGTTACGTGTTTTTTATGTAAACATTTTTGGTCATTCATGTGTGGCTCTTTAAAAACGTATCCTAACATGTTGCAGACCTCAGTGTCAAATGTAAACTTTCGTGCAATGATGAAAATAAATTTGTTGCGAAACCATCACCTCCGAGACATTGACTTCCACAGGAATTAATCTGGGAGGGTGCATAAACTGTTGCAGCACATTAGATATATCCTTTTACTGTCACGTCAAAAATGTATTAATATCCGAAGGAAACGCATTTTTCTTCGAGCGTGTGATTGGGTTCTACACAAATAGAACCCAAGTTCTCTGAACTTATCCAAGATTTCCCTTCGGTTCTCCTTCAGGTAGAGGCGGATTTTATACATGGGCTTGTCTCATTGACTCTTGTCTCATTGAGGCAGAACAAGCGTAGGTAGAATTAAATTACAAAGATATCTTAAATCGACCTAAATAGAAAGAGTAATTTCCTAACAACATCTCAACACCTTTTTTGTTGTGTGAACTGACTCATTTACGAGGGACCCTTCCAGGGGACTTACATCTAGTAAGTACGTGTTTGGCGAACACGGGGCCCCGAGCTGAGTCTGGCATTACTCTGTCTCTTATA
>NNCF01130416.1:522745-551262 GCA_002313205.1 Laupala kohalensis
ACAAAAAAAAAAAAAAATCCACGCACGATGCACGGTTGGGTTACAGGTTCACTGACCTCGTGCAATAGATGTTTACCTGCAGACACAAACCAGCGGGATCGGAAAAGCCATTCAGAATACTAAATGAGTTCATAGGTATCACGCATGAAACGATACCTTCCACTTACGGAATTTCTAAACCCAAAGTTAACTTTGTTTGTATTAGTGGAGCAATCATAAAAATAAAATGGTCTAAAAGACTTAAACCTTCGTAAATGTGACGGATATCATCCCAAAAAATGTTTTTGTCTCGTAGAAATAATTGTAATGTCGTATGTGAAGTGATGACAATAATTTGATTCAGTCGAATCTTAGTGGTTTACATGGGGTGGCAAAATAATTTTACTAATAATTAAAGTACAAAATTTTGAAAACAATTCATTTTTTCTATTTTTTGTTTTGTTTTGATTATAGGATTAAGAAGCTTAAAACGCAAGTATATTATTCTTGATAATATCGAATGTTCAATATCTGGGTACACAATTTCTAATTAATAGAGGGAGCCAGCCTAACGTTGTAAACTACCCCTAACGAAATCTGTGTCCAATGTAGCGGATCCAGGATTTTATTTCGGGAGCTTACACCTTCAAGAAGTACAAAATCGTACAAGATTTGAAGGAGATAATAAATTTGCCGAACCTAACATTAATTATTTTTTAGAAGTTTGTTTTTTCACTTGGAAGCGTCCTTCCCGCCCCCCCCCTATATCCACCACTGCTCGTGCGCTAACAGACTCGCTCCTTAGTAGAATCGTGTAGCTTAACTAGTGTTCCTTTGCACTTCGTCTGTACTACATCATATGTTCAATATTTGTATCCTGTTAGTCGTCGCGAACCCTCTTGATGGACCTACTGTGGATAGCGGCTCACGAGTCTCGTGGCTTGTCTCATTACTTCACTCACGACATCGAAGAATCACGCGAGCATGACTACTGTGGACAGGCTTAAGCCGAAATTCCTCTTCATTGTTTATTTAGTAAATAGGTACCGCCGGTGTTTTCATTACATAACTCAAATTAAATTTAACACCCATGACCTCACATTACCTAATATAGTAGATGTCACGGGATGTGATGAAAATAATTGTTGGAAAATTATTAAACATTTACTCCCATACTAGTCACCCATAAATAAATGTCCACCACGCACAGACATATTCACCGCGTAGATAAATACTATCCTTTTATTTTTAATAGGTGATTTCCCGTGACCTATTGAAAATGTTTATCATATTCAATTGTGAATCAAATACAATATCATAAAAAAGCAAAGAAAATTGAATAGAAACAGGCTGGCCAACAACGAATCACAATACGTCCATCTTAATACTCCCAGAAAACCAGGTTAACGAAGAAGGTACGTTGGCAATATGTTTGCCGATTAAACAATTCAAATTATACTACATCAAATTATACCATCATCAGGTGAACATATCTGAGCTGATGCTCAAGTCATACTGTAACAACAATATGTAAATACAAAAATTAGTACCGATACGTCGTGCACACGTTTTATAATGTTTTAATATTTTGATGTGTTGCGTGTGTTTTTGAAGTTTCTTGTCTACTTGTCACGTATGTTAATAAAAATTGGTGTCCATTTAACTTAGTCGAACACAAGTATTTATTGATTATTAACTTTCAGACGAAATGGAGAACAATGCTACATTAACCCTTCGCCGGTTGCGGGGTCCTAGACAGGGTGCGCGCGGAGAAATTGGAAAAATATGAAATACTCCGCGCACACTTCTGGGATATCTTCAGACCGAAGTGATCCCGGTCGTGACAGGATCGCTGGGTCAATGGACTCCGGAGAACGACGCCGCTCTCAAGAAAATCTGCAGCATCGCAGGATCCTCTCTGAGAAGATGGTCCTTGATGTGTTCAACTCATCACGATCAATCTTTTACAAGCACATCGGGGACCAGGGCCTTGCCGATTCGGAGTTCCTTCGGCGTGGGCGCGGTGCTGCCACCTGTCGCGCTCCAGTACTACCAACAATCCAAGAAGACGTCCTGGAGCGCTACGTGGCTGAGGAAGCTGAAGAACTCCATAATCACGGAATCAATCCTTCATTTTCTGAATTCTGTTTTGAGTAAACGCCGTCCCCTAGTGTCAGCTGTATCAGAGGATCACCATGGCTGGATTTGGTTGAAAATTTTTTTTTTTGGAATTTTAAGAGGACTGGAACTAAAGCGAAACATCTGCGTTGGAGTGTAGCAACGGAAGACGTAAAGAAACTGTCTTGAGAATCAACGAGAGAGAGAGAGAGAGAGAGAGAGATACGGAAGGGGAAAATAACGTGTTACAGTAACTTGTAACGATTTGAGAAGCGTTAAACGGGTTTATAAAACAAAAGGATACAAAAAACTATTTATTAAACAATTATTGAACTACCTTACTGAAATTCTTTAAATTCCTATATTTTAATTAATCTATCCAGTATTTATAAACTATTTCAGTATTTCATCCAGCCATTCCTTGATATCCTGGTTTTAGAAGGTATTACTTTTACTCCTTTCGAAAATATGCATATTTTTGCAAAGTCGTGTGATTAAACCGAAAATCTTATTGACAGGGAGACCACACAATGTCAAAGTTCCCAGAATAGTTGATGAGAAATGTGAAGGAACGAAGGTATGAAAAGTGATACGATTACTAGCGCAGAGACGGGGCAGGGATCCCATTGAGAGTCATGTTGATGTAAGATAAATGAAAGATTGGAGGAGGGGGGGTCACAAAGATTTGTGCGTTCATTGAGTTTCATATTATTATTATTATTATTATTATTATTATTATTACTACTACATAATACCACGAAAACTACTACATTGAAAATGAATTGTACGTGAGTTACGAAGAGATCCATTGAAAAATTATCGTGTACTTTCTGTTCATAATTGTTCTGATGTTCTGTTTAAATTGTTTATACTAAATATGAATGTACTAGAAGATATACTTTGATGTGGGGGAAAGTAGTCATATTCCTCAGGGAAATAAACAAACTTGCTACATAAATAACTTTTCGGTCAGGTGAAAATGGCGACGAACCGGGAATCAAACCCGGTTGCTTGCTTTAATCGCAGGGTTGTTAACCACTGCACCAACCTTTCGCCTTCCACAACTGTACACCATTTCCACCCAGACCTATATATTTGCTACGTAAAAGTAAACATTCATACAGAATATAGGTTAGATCCAAATTTCTAGTACGCAGTAAACTGAGTATTCGTAGTGGACGTTGTAGCGTTTGGGAGACGCGATGCGAGAATTCTCGAACCTCGATAGCAGACTGAGGACGCGTCCGGCGTCACTGATGGTCACAGTACGTGAAGGCACGCACTCGCAGAACTCGGACTGGGTCTCTGCGTGATTCTTTGGACGAAGTGTAGTCGATGCGGTTGGCGCACAAACACGTTTTAATGTTCAATATCAAGAATGTTTTTATTCACCAGGAATTTTTATCACCCATAACGTTTTTACTCTCTAGTTTCTTCTTTCCTTTCAGCGGATCCTACAACATAGTAAAAAGCCTGAGAACGACATGTATTATATAAGGCTACAAGCTGAGTAATTGTTCGTTTAAGGAAGTATTATGTAATAAAAAATATTTTTCAGGAAAAAGTGATTCGAACGTGTTTTAGGAAACGTAGCCATTCGCTTTTAAGTGTTACGTTTGATACAAGTTTATCACTAGTAATGTTTCTACTCCATTTAAACAAAACGTCCATGCCTACTAATTCTCATATCTACAGAACACAATTGTATTTGTAATTTTGATTATATATTTCATGTAAGAAATATATCTTAATATATTACGTTGCATGTAAGAAAATTAAAAGAAGATTTTAATTTTTCTTTGCAATACTTCACCCTTCAATTATATGACAAATATTTTATTTATCCTGTGTTTTACAATCAAATTATAATTGTGTATACCAATAAATACCATTTAAATATTTTAGAATATTCTTGGTTATTAATCTCGTTTTCCATATTAGTTTGGAATTATTGAGTTATGACCCAAAAATTTTATAATATTTTCATTTTTGGATCTTAACTCAATAACTTGAAATATTTGATTCGTTTCACTAAGATTATCAAGCATTTATCACTACACAACATAAACGTGTTTTCATTAAATTACTATTGGATTTAATTTAATTTAATGACAATAGATTTCCATGTTACATAATAAGTTTATTTTCCGATTTATAAGCTAGCCACGTTCAGTCACGTAAAAGATTTATTGGGATTTTTTTATGGGACTTTAGGGCTCGTCAACATCGAGGTCATTAGAGCCCATCTTGGGAATTCAGCATTCTAAAAATGTACTGATGGCCATAAGGTTTGAACGTAATGTAATTATTTCTGAAATATTTTTTAGCAAATTATTTCTCTTTCTTTCGAAACGTGATCTCATACGAGTGATGAGTCCATACACCTCTATTATCCTCTTACGAGTGCACATTTTGTTATGTAATCTAGAAATCACTTCCAATTTACTGAATTCCAAAACAGACTTCTCACTTCCATATTTGCTTTCATCTGCATTGTTAAAGCCACAGGATTTCAGAACTGCACAGATGTGTACTGTTGCATGCAAGACAGGTTGATACCTATGTTTACGTCGGCTGACTGGCGCACTCTAGAGTACTGTGTCGCAAATCATCATGAGTTTGCGTGAGAGAAAACTAGCCGAGCTTCCACGGGAGGATACAATTTGCAGATTCTCTGGGAAAGATACGAACTCTTTAGACAGTTACGTATGGAAATCCAATTCTATATCCTAGCATTCCCGACCACAATGTTTCATTTCATTACTATCTAGATTGATTGAACAGGTGGTATATGTTATGTGGTCCTTAATTCCAAGTATTCTTTCACAAAAATTAAACAAGTATGTAGTTCGTTTCAATCCAAAGAAATTTCTTGAAAAGACAGTAAAGGTAAGTCTCCAATAATTTTCTTCTTGATGTCAATAAAAGTTCACTGATGTCCTGATTTTGAACGAAAACTTAGATTACTCTGTTCTGCAAAATATTTACCTCCTCACAACTGATATATTGAAAATAATTAACTTATATCATAATGCTAAATACGCACTTGCAGAAATTTCTCCCACTTTAACATAACATTACATAGCAAACTATGAAAATATGGGTATTTATGCCATATAATTCAAAGGAATAACTTAATGTTTTGGGGATGCAATCGGAATAAAAATTTTATTATCGTTCTGATCAAACAAGGCAGTTACGAAAAGTAGAAGACTGAACGAAGGAAAGGAATAATCAATAGGGGCTATTAATTTTTTACTCTTTATTTTGTGTGAAGATGAACACGAATACAGTTCATTCGAGGTTTCATCAAACAATGTAGGTGACAAATCCGAAATAATAAATACAAGTCTAGTTTCCTGGATCGCATATCTTTCACAGCGGTTATTCCACGGGAGTGTCTGGGAAAAACTAGTTTCCGTGCTCTACAAGTTCTTACGTGTGAGAAGCTACACCTGCAGAGAGAAACCAAAGCCCTGAGGCGCTGACCAGCGAGGCGACCAGCGGTCTGAGAAGCTCCAGGGGCTCTTCTCCGCTCTCTCTCTCTCTCTCTCTCTTCCTGTGAGATTACGCTCATCCGCAATGCGACCCCCAAGAGCGGGGCAGCGGATGTGGAACCAGGTCAAGACTCTCGTGCTAACGAAGGAGATTCACTTCGCTTATTTACATAAGAACCAGGCGATGTGTTTTAAAAGATCCCTTTTCTAGAGGGGAACTACATTAATTTCTTTAACAAATTATACATGAATTAGCCGACTATTTAATGTATCGATCTTATATATTTTACTAAAGTACGAGTAATATCCAACATATTCATAAAGTGCCTCCCAGGCTGCTTTCCTCGTGTCTCCGTTCTTTTACCAAACAGTATCGGTGTATCTCTCTTTCCTGCCACTAGAGAGCATTAATGTCAGTCAACCATTTGTAAATGATCTTTGATTTGTTACTGTTTTGCACTGATGTAGTGTATCCGATATTTGAAAGTGTTATGGAACTTAAAATTATCCCCCCCCCCAAAAAAAAAGCCTTTCGCAAGGACAAAACATGACGTTAACACGAAAGTTAAACTAGTCTTCACTGATTCGTCGATTTTAATCGCAGAGCATGAAAGTTAATTTATGGGAACAGTAGTTAACACCATAAAGTATATTAATCTTGGATGTGAAGTTAATTTAGACTTAGATTTATTTATTTACAGACATAATATAAATAGTTTACACACACACGCAGATATATATATGTGTGTTAAAATTAACCTGTACGTGGACCTGCAACCTAAAATGAGTTTACAAAAAACAACAACAAAAAAACATCTTAGAACTTAATGTGTTCATTATTTTTGATACACGTTTTATTGGACAATTGTCGGTATTTTATGATAGTAATCTCATTTTTCATTTCGATGCAACCTCTGTTATCATATTAATGAATATAATCAAGGATTTGCGTAGATAAATCATTTTAACGGAAGGTAGCAAATTGATGCATATATTTTATTCTTTAACTGTCTAGGTAAATAATAAGATTACTTAGTTTAATGCATTTTCTCAAATATACAAAATAGTCAAAAACCTTAATAACTGTTCATATTTTTGTGGAGGGTAAACGTATCAGTACCCCAGACAGACCTAGAATCTGCACCACAACGACTGGTTCCACTGAGTCATCGAAAAAGATTATCCGATTTTTGTAAATTATTACAACAAAAATGTTGTACATAAATAATTTATCTTTAACTGAATATTGTATATTTTGTTTGACGTAGAACTGACGATGAATGCGTGAAATAGTTAGACCCACCATAGTGGACGACTCGCGTCAGCATTTACCATGTTGATAGTGCACCGGTAAGCACAATGCGTTCTTTGATATGCGAAGTTGAAATAAATTGTGTGAGTACTGCGTAGCATTCGACAAACTATGAATAGCAAGAGGTATCGACTACGAAGCTAAAATTGTCTATGTTTCAGTCAATTTCAAGATACAAGAAGCGCCGAGAATAATATATCTGTATATCGAAAGGAAAAGAAATTAATAAATACTTCAAATTACTTCCACTTTTCGATTTCGTGTCTCAAAAGTAATTTTCTTTAATTCAATAAAACTTGAATACTATGTTTGCTAGCGTTCAAAGAGAAAAAAACATGTTTTAAATCACTTCGCAAATATTCTTATTTCACCTGTTCTCTTCAATTGAAGATCCACAGATATCCGATCAGCTTCTCTTGTCCTTCTGGTGACTCATGGAATCTTCCCAATTTTGTGAGCGGCAGAATCACGTGCCCCGCTGAATCTGATCCAATTTGAAGGGGAACGACCAGGACATGCCTCCGTGTTCCTCGCATGTCTCGGCGGATATTGGCGCTCGAAATTTAGAATGTGCATCAAGGACGGAAGCACAATCCCTCACGAGAGATGACGAAAATTCACATTGCATTCTGATATCGAAATTTCACTTTTTCTTTAGATACTACAACCAGAAAATTGAATTTAATTAATTATGTATGCAATTCTACTACTACTTAACGTCCACTATATAATCTAATTAATTAAATAATTAAAAACTCACGACCTTTAACGGAAGAATACAATACGTTTTGTGATTTACATTTCACAACGTTTCGACCTTGTGTTGAAGTCGTCGTCAGAAGGTACAAATTCCCACAAGTTGGGGTCTCACGACTCATTATATTCATTTTATTTCGACGATATTTATGCCACAAATTCTTTGATGATAAAGTCTTCCGATATCATAAAAATATGACAATTAAATCTCACAACCTCATTTTACAACTCACTCATTTCCACTCAGAGCAGGTTTCACCCCACATTCTCTCGTAGCTGTCACTTATACATGTTTTTCATCCGTGTACATTCACGTGGAGAAGGTATGTGATAACTTTGACCAGATGAATATGGTGACTAATCGGGAATCGAATCTGGGACTCACTGGCAAAAGTTATGACGTATCTTCTCCATCCTTAACCCGTAGGTACCTGTGAAACCGGTACTTAAGCGCATACAGAATAGTGTGCCGTATGGGTTCACTTCTCTCCTGTCTGGGGATGTCTCAGGTCTTCCGGATATAAGGTCTGGGTGAAAATGGTGTAGACGAAGTGGGTGTGTAGTGGTTAACACCCCTGCGATCAATGCAGGTGTCCCGGGTTCGATTCCCGGCTCGTCGCTTTTTTCGTCAGCTATCCCAATTACTAATATCTACGATCCTCACCGCATTTCGGTCCAGCTGCTTACTGAAGCGCTCAGCTGCCAATCTCAATTAAATACCCCACTGTCCTGACCTCTCCTGACCGAACCGGAGCGGGACAAGGCCGACCATCCATGACCGTTGTGCTTCCTCTCTCAGTCAAAAACACAGCCACAGCACAGTAGAGGCTGAAGCAGAGTCACTTGCGGTCACGCGGGCGACTGCCGCGGCACCGCGCTGCGGTCACGAGACGCCACTGCGCAAGCGCACGGGGTCTCGCGACGCCGCCGTTTCGCAACTGTTCCCACATTCCTTTGGCGGTAGCTGAAGCTGCGGCAACGACGAAGAAGAAATGGGTGGGAGGTACACGTCCACATGGGTGGGATGGAGGAAGATATACAAGGCCAAGAGACGAAGATAATCGAGGGGACCAGTGTTCGAATTAGAGGAAAACTTTTGAAATTTGTCTTGTTATATTTCAATACAGTACTTTAATTTTTTTTCTTTTTAATAAAGATCTCTCGAGTACCTTATGATAATCATGTACATACTTTCAATGAATCATTGTTGGCACATTAGTTGAAATTATTGATTAATTTCGACTATTATTCACAATCACGAAAATAATTTTCCCTGGTTGGGAATAGGATGTAGAGGTAGGGGAAATATCATCAAAAAAAGGGGGGGATAATTGCATGGCATTCTCTCCCCTTTAATTCGATCCCGGGAGGGAACAGATAACCCGATGATACGGAAGATCGACCGAAAGAAACGAAGAAGGCGAAAGATATGGACCAATGAACTGAGGAGAAAAACAGAATAAAGCTCACAATTAAAAGGGAAAAACGTGTTTTGATAATAGAGATGAATTGAAAAAAAGTGCAGTTCCCATGTTGTTAAAAGTATTTTCACGAGCGAGTAGGCAATCTAAGTGAAAACAGTAATCACTTCTCAGGAAGGAACTTAATATAATTTTGAGAGGTATTACTTCAATCGCACCACTAATCAGGATACACTAATTTAAAAATAAGGTATATAGTTGTTTGAGCGGTTTCGTAACCGTGTATGGGATGAAACATGTCATCATTGAACCGATTGTATCACGTGATTAGCTGTGCTTCCTCTCTCAGCGAAACACACAGAGACGGAGCAGAGGCTGAAGCAGAATGCGGCCACGAGACGAGACAATTAAGAAAACTGAGAAAAAGAACTCGAGAAACAGGTCAATATTTTCACGGTTGATTCACCGCTCCATAAAGTAAATTTATATACCTAATTGTTTTAAATTTCTAATACTGTAGAAAATGAACTACTAATTTGTTTCTATTACCCTTGCATTTTATTCATACGAGTATAAATTACATATGAAAGGAAACATCCTAATGGACTTTAGTCATGCAGTAATCGTAGTTCTAGAATATTAAAAAGTATCAGTACTTTTATATACACCATTTTATTACCAAAAGTGATTGAAAACTGTGTATGGTCTCATTGAGGATCTGAGTATGGAAATCGGAGTATGGTCTCGCGACTTTCATGAAGCAAGCAAGGGAGCAACCCAATAGGCATACTCCCGATCAAAGAACCACAAGAAAAACGGGTGTCTGGATAAAAAACTTCCCCAGGGATTTATCTCGACATTCTCTTTATAATGTTCGTTTCTTATAAACAAAATATATAATCATAGTAAACATAAAATGAAATGTCTTCTATTTTATTCACTGAATCAAGATAAGGGCCATTAAATTCTGCTTAGTAATTATCCCCTCAAGGAAAATTAGTAGATAAATTAGATGAACATTTATCACTAGAAGTTCGATAAGCATTTTAGCTGTTTGATACAACCAAAATATTAATCTTTATTTCTCATGGCATGATAATTCTTTTTCCAGCTTGTATTTTATTTTTTACTTTCTTATCTCACGAGAATAAATACCATTGCAGACCTCCCAAGACATCGCCAAATGCGATCGCTCAGACGTTTTCGATACTGAGATAAAACTGTATCAGGAAGAAGACATATCTGAAACCCTCTATTCGTCAAATAATCAGTACTTTCTGAGAATTTAGAAACCTTTTCATTACTTCCATCACAATAAGTTTTTGACAAAAATGACTAAAAAGTATAATAATTAAATTCATCAACATAAACTTTTGCCAATTTAAAGCGAAGGATCCTCCCGTACGCGGTAGAGTAGAGAAAATAATCCATGTATCAAAATCGGATCGCGGCGAGAGTGGTAAATTGAAATAATTATTGATGTGTCTATTTCCTATTAGAATAAATATTATCGTACGAACTATTTAGAGAAATAGAATGCAGTTGAGCAAAATAATTCAATACAACCATAAATTTACTTATTGTATAATACACAATCATAAAATTTTTAAAAAATAGTGTTACTCTATAACTTTCGTATTTAAGTCCAGAAAGGAAAACAAGACTAGTTTGTTATAAACTCAAATACAGATAACAATTTCACTTTTCCCCCCTCAAAATTAAGTTTATAAAATTCTCTTTTTTAACGTAAAACATTTACCAGTTTGTCTGTCCCCTTCGTGGCTACGGTTTCAGCGTGATCGCTCGTCGCGAAGTCATCCCGGGTTCAATTTCCAGGTGAGGCAAGATAAAATTTGTAGCTTCTCATTTCCATGTCTCAGTATAAATAGCTGTGATGTATGAAGAGTTCACCCTCCGCGGTTAACAACCGCGGTTGTAATGCTCGGATGCAGGAATCTGGATCCTATCTAGATGCTGTTCCTCCGATCTCGGTAAAATTCACGATGTGTCTCGTGAGTAAACTCTCACAAAAACTGAGCCTTACTGGCACTCGTCATTCGTGGTCCTTAGCTGGCCGGAAAGAGATACATACATACATTTACCAGTTTATTTGTATTCCATCATTTTTCATTTCTCCCACCAGCATTGGAATGTACTTGTTATTTGATCGGGATTCGAATATTTGTTTTGTCACGAAGATGTTCTCGTAAACCTTTCGTTCTTGTGATAGAGAAATGTCAAAATGAAGCTTCACAGGTGCAAAAGTTATTTATTCATAAAAGTACTTGTGCGTGATTGATCTCTTCCGCTCATCAACAATTAATACATGAATGAGAAATTTTCGCTTTGTATACCTTGAACACTTGGAACTCTTCCATCAATCATTCAAATCAATATCTCGTACATAATAAATATGAACAGTTGAGACGAAATGAATTTGAATATTGTCGAGAAATGACAAAAAAATATAATGAGAAAACTAGTGTAATTCTCTGTCTTTATCGGTATGTACAAATATAAACAACTAAACAATTATTATTGCTTTTCAGTTCATATTTATTGCTGTAATAGTGAAATGTTAATTAGCATGTTACATATTCAAATTGGCCAAACTATTAAAGCACTGCGTTTTCTGATAAATTATTAAAAGTTTTAGGATTTCGAATAGTTTATTATTCAGAAATTTGTAAAATCCTTAAAGCAATTTTTGAAAAAAAGAACGTTTCCTATTGTTTTATTAACAAAATCATAGCTTGCATAAAACGAAGATAAAATACCTCATCCTGGAAGTATCTGCATCTAATTTTTATTAAATAGACAAATTTACCATTACCATTTTTAACGTGTTTATGACCTGGATCATTTTTGCATTTGTCTTCCTTTCTCCGGTGACGTNGTTTCCAATTGTTTTATTAACAAAATCATAGCTGGCATAAAATACCTCATCCTGGAAGTATCTGCATCTAATTTTTATTAAATAGAAAAATTTACCATTACCATTTTTAACGTGTTTATGACCTGGATCATTTTTGCATTTGTCTTCCTTTCTCCGGTGACGTATAAAAAAAGAGAAACAAAACCAGAAAATGTAGAATAGCTTTCTCCTTCTATGATTTTGTCATGGCCGACTATCTCGCATTGCGCTGTAGCTTACGATAAGCGTACACTTGTCTCTAGCAGGAAGTCCTGTTTGAAGACGATTGGAAGTCATTGGGTAAAGGTTGTGGAGTTCAACTTTCACTATAGCTAAGGAAGTTGGAGGGAGGACGTTGTTCCAACAACAACATGAATGAAGTTACAGAACATGGGAGCATAACTATTGTATAACAGCAGGATAAATAAAAGTTGTACGAAGCTACAAAAACATCGTAAATTTGTATATTTCTGCTTCCTTCATCATTTCCAATATTGTGGTAAGAAAATGGATTGAGTATCTAACCTCAACACAAATAGGAAAGTCAAAACACATTGGTTGTCTTCACAAAATACCGACCAACTGATAGAAGAAATAAACTTTTTTTAAGATCCAAGTGAAAAGCTAAAACGTTATAAAAGGAACATAATTTATTTTAATCTTCTTTTAATATATTTATCAAAATTTAATAAATTTATTGTCAAAAAAGCAGTACAAACTACATATGACCAAGTGGAGGACAATAAACTAATTTACTCTCCGGAAGCAAGCAAGGGACGTATACCATCAGTTCCGATCAAGGGTCCTAAGGCAAGAGGTGGATTTAACGTTTCAGCTTTACACTCCTAGGATAAGAAGAAAAATAGTTCGGTACATGTTATAATAATAATAGAATACCAACAAATTTGTTTTTAAGAAAAGAAAAAGATTCAGAAATACGCGTTATTATCAAGCGTTAGTTTATATGGAAAATTTGTTAATAAAGTATTAAAATAACACTTAATTCGACAATCGTTATTTCAATGGATACCGTCCCTAGATAAGGCAAGGTTTCACGAACTTAATTCCTAGATATGATAAGATTATCTTCTGTAAAGAGGGAAAAATGTCACTGCGAGCAATCCACCATTGTGTGACTTTAAAATGTGTCTTTGGATTATGAAAGTTTCTACATCGCAATCTATGAGCAGCACACACCAAACAGCTGATCGGTACATATCGTAACTCGGGAGTCAGCATGGAATCATGTCACCCGTTCCGGTTCAACTGAAGCACGGAGACAGAGCAAATGGGTTAAGGAGATAAGAATTAACGGATGAAAGAATCCACTTCGCTCTCATCTTACTGCTGGACAAATGAACGCAGTGAGGATTTTTCTTATCCCGATATGTGTCAGTTGGATGAGCACAGATTCCCCAAAAATCCAAAATCATTCTTCCCTCCAAACTTTCGACGAAATATCTCCAAGCATGAGTCCCGCACTCATTGCCCCACGTGGGCACTGCTGCCGTTACCATGGCAACGGGTCTATTGTTACAATAAAGCGCATACAATAATGATTAAAATCATAATACTGGCGACAATATGAATTACTTTTTCACTAATTATACGTTTTAAAGGTTGAAATATGTAAAATGCGTAAAAAAATGGCTCTAGGTACGAGTGATAGTAAAAATATAAGATTATCCACCTTTCTTGAGGCAGTTCAATTTTTGCTCACCTTTTAATAAATCTGCTACTGAACACAAGCTAAAAAATACTTTTTATCATACTTAATTTTATCATTTTCTTTAAAAAATTAATTGATTCTTACATATATCGAGGTATAACGATTGAAAAAATACGTTTGGCATCTGCGATTACAATAGAAAGGAAAATTGAAATAAACGAGAATTGATTTCCCGTAGCTCCCACCGCGTCCTTGTCAGTGATGAGATCTTTCGAGATGCACCAGATTCTCGATTGACGGTAAGACGCGAAACATTCTTAACACGTTCAAAATACGCAAATTCTCTTTCTAACATGCAATATTTCGACTCATACGATGGCATTTATCTGAAAACAGCTGATATCTTAAAAAATGTACACGAACATTTGAACTGTTATTCACTATTAATTCAGTCCAATGAGGTCCGAAATTATTATACTGAAATCTTCATAAAAGTGCAAATTAAAGAGTTTAGGTTGAATAACATATTTTAAATGCGTCAAATGAACACACTGACAATCCATTCCGTCAATGATCAACCCACCGAAAATCAGGAGTCTACGGCAGTAACAAAGAATTCATTGTGAGAACTGAGTCGATGTGAAGTCTTTGAGAATACCAATGCCATGGGAGCAAATGCTCGCTGTTTTTGAGTGCGTGCGAGATAACAGCGATGACTCGTCTTCAGCAAAAGCGTGTACTTCGAAACTACGGATACCAATACGTACGATTGCTCTTTGTGTTGGTAGAGCATCAGTTTTTACTGCCGAGGGACTACGTCCACATCATTCTACCCAGTTTTAAATTACAGGTCCTAGACAATTACAGAAATACCGCGAAAGCGCAAGAAAACTATAGTTAGAAAGAATAAAGAGTATGTGTGCTTGCGGACAAGAAGAAGAAACGCTAGAACATCACTCGTGGAATTCTAAATTTTACAGAGCATAAAGAACAATTTTTGAGGATGACAGAAATTGATATTGTGAATATATTGTACAAGAAGAATCTAATAAAAGCAGGAGAGAATTTTACAGTTTTCAAGGAATTTTCAACGAAAATAGGAAGGATACGAGATGTAAAATAGGAGTTATGTGAGGAAGAAGAAGAAGAAGGAGGAGGAGGAATATGTAAGAGGGATAGAATAACAAAAAGAACCCTGGATTGCTGGATTGACTTAGATTGTTCTGTGTATTTGTATCAGATATAATAAATTAAATTAGTTAAATACAATTACATAAGAAAGAAAAGTAGACGTAAGTTACAGAGGTGAGATACTACTCTTACCTCCCCACCTACGATTTTCCCACCAGCATTAATACGAAATATGATAAATAACAAGCAAGACCTGTAATTGAACACACTGACCACACAAGACCTCGCATAATTATTTTAAAACGTCCGAAGTTTAAAAAATTTAAGTTCGAAGCTTTCTTTACACCAATTGATATATTTTTATGATTTTCTCGGCAAGGGCAGCGCTGACTGATTGTTATTGTTTCAAAATGTTATAGTTAGTTGTATGTGGGTTTGGTAACCAACATCTAAGAAATTTCTCAACAATTCCTTCGTTAGTCTTCCTGTGAAAATAGAAGTTTCAAATCTGCTCCTAATAGATTTCTTCCAATAATAGTGAATAGAAACTTCCAGAGAGAATATTGTAGAAATTGTAGTTGAAATACTGTTTTTCGACGTAAGAGTGAGCACGGTTAATCCGAACACAGTTAATCGAGGTTCTACTGTATTCGTTTTTGTGTCTCTGATACTGAATGATTTTTTAATACGACGTGTGTAATCCGTATAACCTGTAAAATATCGGAAGGCGGTTTGTTACCTCCCTCATTGACACTTCTTCGTTCCCGGACGTCTTGACCCAGAGTCGCTCTCCCTATCTCACAACCTTTCGCTCAAACCAACATCCTTACCCTTTGCTGTAGGAATGATTCGCCTACTCGATATTTCTTAATGCTAACTATTTTTCACAGTGCATGTAAAAGACAAAAAAAATAATAGTTTTATTCTGGATTCTGCGCAAAATTTCAAGAAAAATGGTTTCAAACAATTGCCATTTTCAAGCAAACACTTTCCCTTTATTTTATTCACAGAAGATTAAACTGCTGTTGCCAACATAACATAGNAGGCGGTTTGTTACCTCCCTCATTGACACTACTTCGTTCCCGGACGTCTTGACCCAGAGTCGCTCTCCCTATCTCACAACCTTTCGCTCAAACCAACATCCTTACCCTTTGCTGTAGGAATGATTCGCCTACTCGATATTTCTTAATGCTAACTATTTTTCACAGTGCATGTAAAAGACAAAAAAAAATAGTTTTATTCTGGATTCTGCGCAAAATTTCAAGAAAAATGGTTTCAAACAATTGCCATTTTCAAGCAAACACTTTCCCTTTATTTTATTCACAGAAGATTAAACTGCTGTTGCCAACATAACATAGAATGCATGAAAATGGTTGCTATTTTTTTTGTAAAGTTAGTTTGTGTACTGCATTGATACGATTCTTAAAGTGAATGAGAAAGCATGTGCATTGGTTTTGCAAACAGGTTTTAATTTGAAGGGAAAATAAGAGGGATAAGAATGTAAAATATTTCTAAATTTTTGGAATATGATTTGGAAGAGAGTAGATGCGAAGGGGCAGGGATTTTTTTTGCGGGGGGGGGTTGCGTCATAAGGTTTAGGGGGTGGTCACCTCTATTACACGTACTAGTCAGTTAATGTACGATCAGATCTTTTCAATTCCTAAAATACTATTTGTAAAATCTGAGGTGTACTTTGATTTTGGTAGAGGGTTCTTAGAATTTTTTAAAAGTTTCTAAAGGTAAAGTCTTTTCTATTTCCGATTTATAGTTAAGGACTCTGCTGGTAAAGACTGTCAATATTTGTATATTTATGCAATTACTTCCTCACAAATAGAAAAAATCATCTCCACTCTTCCAATCCTCATTCTGTTTTTTATTAAGATATAAAACGTATCCATCATCGTATAAATTATAGGACTACAGGCCTTTCAACTCCTCTTAAAAAATTAGACGTCCAAACCATCAATTCAACGAATCGGCATCTGTCATCTGAAGAGTAAAAAAGGCGATGTTTGGAATGTTAATTAGCGCAATGGAGCGTTAAACAACAACAACAAAAACAAAAACCCAGAGGATTAGTTCGAAGGTAAAAAAAACTATGCCGCGAAACTATTAACCCAGGGGAGTTCTCTCTTTCTTTCTTGGCCCAAAGTCTGAAGATATGCTGGGTAACATCCAATGACGCAGGTAGGAACAAGGACTCTGACGCACAGCAGAAGATAAAGTGCGTGTAAAGTCACACCAGTTTTATTGTCGGATGGATGAACCACGTGTTCAATGGGAACCGGCGAACATAAAATAAGTTGATTTTACTAATCGATTCCACACATTCATCAATCATTTTAGACGCTATGAAATAAAAATTAATGCAATTCAGAGTGAAAAATCATAAAGTACATAATAAAGTTACAGTCGTAAAATAAACAGAAGACTCAAGATCTACCTACGCACGAACACTGGACTCGCACGCGTCATAGTCCGCTTCTCAAAATATTTCCGATTAAATCCCGTATTAATAGAAGAGAAGTCTACAGTGTCGCTCTATTTATAAACCATCGCGCTGTCATGGCATGAGACGCGGGCTTCCGGGCAAGATTTTTCAGTTTTATTTCGCGAAAAGATTCAACGAATACCAAAGGAGAATACAAATTCATAGAAAGTACTCGGAAATTTAAATAACTGAACGAGTGTAGACAAACTAAATCTTAGGGAAGTAAAACACACACACAAACGAAATCGAAGAAGAAACGTATTCTCAAAATATTAATTTCAATAAAGTATTCTTTGGACGTCTGTAAAGAAGTGATAAGCAAGAGAAAATTATTTGTTCAAAACACGTAGACAAATTTGCGTTACAAATTGAAGGACCTTTGATGAAAAATAAAGGATTTCAATAATATACAACTTTTTTTCTTCTGATGTTAAGAGGAGAATTCTACGTAATTAGGTTAAAACGGATGTATCAAGGTTACTCAACGGAAGAAAATTAATGATAGAAATTAACCATATCGTCATACGACAACTTTTTCTTTGGACGTTTCGAAATTTAAATACTGTCTTCATTGCTCCTGAAAGGAAAGTAACAGAAAAATAATCGTCCCAGCACCTCCACGCTAATTAAATCAACAACGAGCTCAATACTGACACTCCACACCAAAGAACGTAACCGGTATAACAACTTTCATGTCGGGCACCAAAATTCTCTTTTCTTATTGTTCACTAGCGAATGGAAGTTTTTTTTTATCCCGTAACCGCACACTGCGTTCCTCTTTAGAACTATTACACACAAGAGACACATTACCCTGCACATCCTGGGAAATGACATAAGCCTCCATGGTGGCGATGGGTCGTTGGATCCACGTCAGCGCGGTGACAATGCACGTACGTTACGCGCTCGCGTCGGCGGCTACGTCGACTACGACGCGGCGATGGTGACCGTCGCTCGCGCTGAGGCGGCGGGCGGCGGCGGCGACCAAGACGCGGGAGAGTGCGAGCGCAACTGAGTAGGCGGCGGTCGACGGCGGCGAACGGCGGAGGAGGCGATGGCGGCGGCAGCTGCGCGAGGAAGAGGGTCGGGCGGACAGTGGACGGGTGTTCGGGAAAAGAGGACACAACTGAAAGACAGTGAGGCGAACGAGAGTTTGAGTGGTAGAAATGGTGATATGAATTGGGTTCGTATCGTTATGCACTAAAAAAATCGGAAAATATGCAATAAAATCCACTTAAGGATTCGAAATATGCGTTTTAAAACACCAAGTTGCAGATTTATCTGATTATTACTAAAAAAGAGCAAGTGTAAATTATGTTAATTGAATAACATCACAGAGCTCGGTCATAAATTATGAACCATATTTAAATAACGAACATGTAAATTCAGATTGATTACAGAAGTTTAACATAAAAATTATAGTTCAAACAAAATCTTAAAAAATATGCATTATTAAATTAATTTTGAAATGTCCCACGAGAACAAAAGTGCTAGAAACCCATTCCTCAGTCATTGAAAATCAAGAAAAAATATGCAAAACATGCTGAATCCTTGTCTTGGTTATGATGGATTTATCCTGGGTCGAATTTACTTTTACGATTATCAGGCTAATAGTTATGGTCCCACTCTCCAGGGTATCTCGAAATTTCATATATGATCATTAGCAAAAAAAGAAGGTAAAAACGATAAAACAAATAAAATTAAAATTTTTAAGATCAACATTTTATATTAATAATTTTGAGATGAGGAAATAGCTTTGGAATGACGTCCATAACTTTTCACGTAACATACATTCGAAACAAAAAGCAATGGCAATTTGTCATTGTCAAAGGACAATTAAAGGACTCATCAAACCTAAAGTCTACACCCTGGTTTTCTGAATAATACTTGCTCTGGGCAGGGTGTACGTTTGTCTGATGTCAAAGCTAGACAACACGGTACTACCTTCATAGAAACATGGGCAAGAGAATCCGGGTAAAATTGATTGTGGATCCGAAATACCCATCAGAGCCAGGAAATGTCTTGGGGTGGGGAGGTGTCTGCAGCTTGTTCTACATCAGCCCGATGTCAGTGTAATGTTTTGTTTCGTTTGTCAAAGTTTATTAAATTATTTGAGTTTAAATGAAACCATCCTTATCAGATAAACATACAAGAAGACTGGCGCGTAGCTTCGGGGAGAGTGAGCTCGTGGGGAACTGATTACACATTTAAACAGAAGTTGTAAAGAATGTTGATAATTTATCATTTCTTGACTTGTTGATAAATTTAACTTTAAAGGATAAATACCTTTTAAGTCAAAAGAGATTCCCTCGCTGTTTCGGAGGGAACACACGTCCGCGATTGTCTCTCGACAAACTCAATCCCAATCCCTCTCCCTCGCCTACTCTTTCCTCAACATCAATTTTCTCTCGCACTTTTCTTTCGTCCTCTGACTCCCCTCGTTCTTCACTCTCACGTTCGCCAGTGGTGGATTAAGACTTCCGGGCTCTTGCCACTCCCTCCAAAAAATATTTATTAAAAAAAAAAAGATAATTTCCGTCACTTCTCAAA
Organism: Laupala kohalensis; assembly: GCA_002313205.1. NCBI lineage: Eukaryota > Metazoa > Arthropoda > Insecta > Orthoptera > Trigonidiidae > Laupala > Laupala kohalensis. The sequence goes on from NNCF01130416.1 coordinate 542,581, forward strand.
CCCACACAATCACTCATTTACACTAACTCACTAATTTGCTTACACACTCCCTCGTCCTTCGCGGTTATTCTCCGTTATCAACTCACTGAGGTGAAGGTTCGAGTTACGTTCTGCGCATTTTGGTTCACCACTTCACGTTTGCTTTCCCGTTGACCGTGGTTTGGACAGCATCGCCACCACTCTCACCAAGGGGACTCCCCGAGAGAGAGAGAGAGAGAGAGAGGAAACAGATCGCAAAAAGAGGTATTCGTGAGATGAAAGCGCCTGCTGGAGAACGATAAGACAAGGCGACAGGAAGATTGATTGGGCATGGAGGAGACAATGTTTGGCAGAAATAATGGAGAGTGAAGCGTTTTACTAGTATTATTCGAACAACAGAACAAAATGGAGGAAGAGAAAAGGTACAAAGAAGATGTGAGAGAGAAAAGGATAAGAAAATCGATACATAAATTTATGTATTCTTTATAATAAATAATAGTAATACTTCGTTGTTCAGAGTTTTATTGGAATGTTGTTAATGGAACGCAATCAGAAAAAGAAAGCTACTTACTGTTGAGAAGTCAAGAAATGATTCGGAGTTACAGGTGATACTTAAGACGGTATTCGTAATGAAAGAGATGTATTTTTAATACCTTTTCTATCCCAGTTGTGTCAAACATATAGTTACATAGGCCGTCAACGTTTAGAGGCGACACATAGTTTTCTTGTCGAGAACTAACAGGCAGTACGTTCAGAAGACAATTATTTACTCTCAGCTGACTCCCAAATACTCCAACTGGGTAAATAAACGACTACAGTAAATTCTCCTAAAAGGGACAATCAACTATTACTTTAACGAAAAAATAAAAACGATTAAACGAAGAGCGTGCCATGATATTCAATACCTAATGTTTAATTCCGTGGGATATAACACAATAAATATAAAAACGATAAATAAAGCAATGACCATGGCGAGAAGGAAAAGCCACAATGGGAACAAGTCGAGGATACCAGAAGCACGCTCGTGATATCTTGACGTCGCATTACTGAATTGTCTTCAATGCATCAATGAAATCTGAATGTCGAAAAGTGGTGCAACGGTATTTTCTTGCTCATAAGTAATTATTAAATGAGATAATTTTACTTATCACTGTTCAAATGATATTACGATTAAAATATTAATCTAATTCAAAATTATTTAATTTTCGTAATTTAAAATAAAACTGTGTATTTACATTAATCTTGTGTGAATTTTGACAAATCACATTCTTTTCTACCTTGCATGAGTTGAAATAAATACATCACCAAGGCAATTTCAATGAAATCAATAATGTATTACAAAGCTTTATTCAACTTTGATGCGTGAGTTGTCGCCGTTGTGGTCACGTACAGATACACTGCTCTTCTGCCGTAAAATATTTATTTATTGATTAAATTTAGGTTTTCTGTTCGCGAACCGGTTCAGGTGTAAATAACGGTTCTTCTCGAAGAAAAATAACGCTCTTGAATCGGTTCTTTGCTCCGATCGGGTTTGAGTCCCGGCGTAAGAGAAAGGTCGCAGTAAGTACCACTCCGTGAGACCTTCCCAACATCAGTTCATTGCTCCTCGCTCACGCGCGTCGTGAAGTAGCTTTTGAGGCACACGGCTCTACGAGGGTGGGAGGGAGGTCGGGCGAGAGGGGTAGAAGAGGGGAAAGGAGAGGAAAGGAGGGGAAAGGAGGGGAAAGGAGGGGAGGCACGCAGCATCCACGTGCTACTGCGTCGCGTACCACACGCAGAATTTGGGAACAGCCAAAGTGCGAAAGGAGTGGGAGGAAATCCGACTGTGAGGTTGTAGAGGAGGAGGAGGAGAAGAAGGGGATTTTCCCAGACGGTCATTTGACCGACGAGGTCTAACAGAATCGTTAACGAAACGCGGAATAATTTATTTTGAACGCTTTGAATGCATTACTGTGCCGAAGCACATGGTGTGAGGATTGATATTTAGGATGTCATACGAGTAACGAGTTTTAACGACTTGGAATCAGCAGTATAAATGTAGGCGAAGGCAATATAATTAAAAGCGTAGATTCTTGTTAATGTTTAGGATTTTACGTCATTTTGTATTACCCTATCGTTTAATTACCTTATCGATTACTCAAAACTATTTACGATGTAATCATAACAGTCGATTAATCTAAAAATTGCGCGATGGATCGAAAACATTATAGGAAAGTAAAAATATTAGTAATGACAATTTATTATGACCAATGAAATAGAAAAAGCATGATGACAGAAAGTTGCTTAGTTTAAACAGTGATATCAGAGTCGTCTATACTAAAATATTCTTATTTATTTCGCTTAAAGAAATAATTTCGGTTCAGTTGGGGAACGGACCAATATATAAATAATACGTGTCATACACAGTAAATTCGAACAAAATATTATTTTTTGATAGAATTTTGTTCCTTGTAATTGTTTAAAAAATGCATTTTAGAAAACTATGATGCGTAGAATGTAAATTATGCAACAAACTGCTCGCATGTACATGTGGTTTAACACACGTCACACATTTAAACGATAATTTCTTCATATTCATTTAATGATTTTCACCAATTTAATCTTCACAAGTCCTCACATTAAATAAAAATTCTTCTCCACGAGTTCAAAAGTTAATGATGTTATCTCCTTTTACGGTTTCACAAAACTATTCAGTCATCGATATATGAATTGAAAACGTAGCATTTAATCGAAGAACTGGGTAGCAACGACGCGCTAATCTATGGAATTCGTTTCATTATGAGTCACGACTTGCAGATTTGGTTCGGTTAAGTTCATTCACGCGATAAAAAATAAAATGCTTCGTTCTTGGTGTCATCACTGATACGCTCAAAACTATCCACTTACACAATTTAATTTGGATCATGGGTATGTAATATTTGAACTGATACTCGCATTACGTCCCCTGTGAAATCGATGGCTGAGAAACGGAGGTTAAACTTGCGTAATTACAAAAAATCAAATTAGCAACAAGAATGCTAATATTTTTTCGTCTACCGGCATAGTAATATTTTATTGTTTTATACGACATTTTAAGGAGACGTAAAATTTTATTTTCACTCACAGCGATTCGCCGTTATTTGGGTCATTATCAGCGAAATGTTGTGAGTGATGAGAAAAGAATTTTACACCTACATAAAACGTTGTGTATAAAATTTAAAAAGTTAGGAACAATAACTTCACTAACCACTTCCTATATAGACAATATCTTGTCTGGAATCCAAAGTTTTTATCTACATCCGAGAATGCTCTAAGGATCGGGTGTTTTTGAGTTATTAACTAACAGCCAAACTGTTAAGAATCGTATCAGGATTTGTATCGCAGAAGGTTTCGGGGATTATGCATATTCGTAAATGTATTACTCCATAAACGAGTAAAGTAATGGAAAAGCTTAAATAAATGCGTTAATGTAGATACAACCGACATCCGACGTTGCCAAATATGAAGACTGATATAGGAAGAATCGTAAAATTTCTCATTTTCAGGATTTATACCGTGGTTCATACTGCACCTCAAAGAAACGTGACCCCACAAAGATATTACTGTGACGCAGATCAAGGAACAGGGAATGTATTAAAATTAAGCAAATGGGTAAATAAAAGGGACATCTAAACACATAAATTGCTCGGAGTGTTCCCAGTTCTCACGCATGAACGCGACACTGGATCATAAAACGTGGTAAGTGCCTTTCCATCACCATTTCACTGGTCGCCTTTTAACGAGCGAACTCTTCCAACGTGCGATAATCGCAGCGCACTTTCCGGACAGTATCCTATCGCATTCAACTTCAAGCAGCTCATCTCGTAGTCCGTCCACGCTCCACCGCCAATGCAGTGGGCAGCAGCTCCCTGACTCATAACGATATTTTAGACTGTTCTCCCCACCTTCCCGCGTGACACCCCAGAACCTCTGCACTCGAGTCTATTCTCTCAGAGATCGACCCGCCCTATCGAGTTCTGCAGTCAAGTGTTATGGCGATCGTCATCTTAAAGAGGTTTTAAATTCGATGAAAAACAGTTTCTTCCATTTACACCTCTTGGAAGCATTTTATTAAACTATTTCACTTCGAAATATCGATGCCAAACGTCCTTTACTTGAAATTAAAGTTTTGAGCTTTTCCCATGGAACGGAGGAATAAAAAAAATAGGTGGGTGCTCCGTGCTTGGGACGCTCACAGTATTAATTGTAGTTTATCATACACGAATTATACGTCATATGTTGTTTGTAACTGCTTTTGACAGAACATGTATTATTATTATTATTATTATTTTGTTGTTGTTGTTGAATTTTGTATTTTCAGCAAACGCTGATTGATAAAATGGTAAGAGCCTAGTGACTAAGTCGCTATTTCTCTTTCAATTTTCAAGGGCTCTAATGACCTTGATGTTGGCGAGCTCTAAAGCCCCATAAAAAAGAGATAATGACTTTCTAACTATATGGGATGTTGAAATAATGGTGGCTTTCTGAAGAGATGTGTAAATGTGCTTGGGTAATTTTAATTTTTTTAAACTTTATTATTATTATTAATCCATGGACTGTGTTATCCACCGAATTCTCACGGATCCACGGAACTTTCTCCCTCGCGAAAGCGACGCTTCTGTCGAAAATTTTATCACCACGGTGATGATGAAAAATGAATTTAGGTGGATTCGATCATCCCTCGTGACGTCAATAGGACGTGAACTCTCTTGATGGAAGTTCTAATGATTAGGTTTTCTGGAATTATTTTTCACTACTGTTCAGTGAATAATTGATTCTATTTTCTTCAATTACTTTATTGTCAAATAACCGTTTTAAATCTGCGCGGAGACCATTGAACTAATTTACTCTCCGGAAGCAAACCAGGTCTATCGCATAAATTCCAATTAAAGGCGTTTGATCCACTAGAAGAAGTCTAATTTGCATTATATGTATTATTTCTTCTCTAAATACAAATGAAATAATCTATAAGTTTTCTAGTTTCTCATAAATAGTTGGCTAAAGGAACTACCAGTACACTGTCAATATTAATAATACGATTGAAATATATTTTAGCAATATATTTTAACAGGATTTTTTTAAGGTCACGAGTTGTCACTGAAGATATTAAAAAATACATTTTTAAAATAATTATTTTTTATGAGTCGAAAATGATTGAATAACAATACCAATAACAACTATTATTCAGTTCTGATCCGTAAAACATTTACTTTTCATAGTGAAATAAATGCATTTGTGTTTATTTTTTCCACGTTGCAATAAATCTCTTCTCATTTGGAATCACCTTCTCTCAAATAAGTGAGTCAGAGTGATACATGTTCATTCTATTCTATTTCAAAATAAATTTTTGAATGAGGTGAGGTATAGGTAATATGTTGGATCTGAGTTTCTCTGTTCTCATGCAGAATAGACAATATGATAGCATCTTCAAACTCCTCAAGTGATGATGAAGAAAAGAATTACGATATCTTCATTCCTCACCTTTATTTTCTTTCTTTAATAGTTCTGTGTGCGATTCTGAATAAATATTATTATTTGAATTATTTGATCATTTTGCTCAGCGATGCACATCAAACCAGGTTTTAGATTCCTCCTTCTGCATTGCGTCATACCTATTATGTATTTAATAATATTTAATGCTTTTTGTCACAAGTCTTTACTATTATTAATAATAATAATATTCATGGTCTTCATCTCTTACCCTCTCCTATTTTCTAACCCTTCTCCTCCTTGCTCACTTCCCATTCGTCTCAACTTCAGCATTTCCTGAACTTTCATTTTCATCTGCCACAAACTTTGGACAGTCATGCTGTTCCTATTTACCCATTCGTGAAACTTTTATTTCTCCCTTTCTTCACTTTCTGTCCACAATTATTTGCTTCTGTTTACATTCCCTTTCCCTTCATCTATCTCTCTGTGATCTACCAGTACCCTCTCTCTTTCATTTCCCCTGCTGTCGATGGGTGTGTATATGTTCCCGCGAGGGATAACCGGGCCGCGCGAGAGAAAGGTCTGGACAGGGTGCTTTATCGACCTGTATTCCGCCTGCCGGGGTCCAGCCGCGACACGGCTGGCGGTGGTGGAGGTAAGTCGATGAGCCCAATATTGATACGCTTGCCCTAGAGCAGGCGTTCTCAACCTTTTCAAAACTCTGAGCACCACCTTCATGTAATATCAAATATGCGAGCAACATGAGAAAGAAATACATTTTTTAGACGGGGCACCCCCCCCCCCCCGTCATTACGTTTGATCTAAAATAAGACTTTCATAAAAATTTTGAATTTTAAAAAGAAATTTTAGGGGTACCTACCAAGCAAACTATGAACAGAGCACCCTCTCATTTGGTTCTACGTCTTTAAATGACTCTTCCGAAGAAATATCCAGAAATTTTAAGTATATCTTATAACAAATTTTTCGAAATTTTACAATTTGGTAGCGATTCCTAAAATATATTTTTAAAGTATGAAAATTTTACAGAAGCTTTATTTCAAGATATTTAGCAAAATGGTAGAGTGCCTTGCCCAAATTTCCGAAGTAGATTTTTGAAGAACCGCCCTATTATAATCCGAATCGTGAATTTTAGGAGACGAACTCAGAGATGTTAGCGAGCACTTTTCCCTCGCATGAGGAGACCATCAGTATTTTATGAGCACCTTGGTGCTCGCGAGCACAAGGTTAAGAACGTCTGCCCTAAAGCTATGCCCTATAAATTCACTACCAGTGAATAACCCTACAGGAAATCGCAATAAGGAACGTGTAGGGTTTGAAGAGAATTTTCTTTAATTGATTTTTAAGCGATGCAAAGTTAATATTTCGTGATAACGAAACATAATCGTAGAAATAATTTATAATATCTTTTGTATTTGATTATGTCAATAGTACTAATCAATACATTTGGAAATTATGTATTAAGTAAATTATGAAAAATATATGAAACTTTCTTGTTTTGCCATGGTAACATATTTATTAGAACATGCTTTCCACGTTGCCGTGGCAAAACAATCCGCCAGTTTCATTCATTTATATAATGGAAAAATACCTCACTTCATATTTTTAGTTATGAAATATCCGCTATTTTTGACGCATTTTGTTTTAACATAAAAGGGCTGAAAGGTACTCTTCATAAAATATTGATATTATTTCTGTAAAAAGAAACAGGAAAAGCAAGCCTGAATTTGTCACAAATCGATTCGTCAAGGTGGTGGTTTCGAGTCCAGTGTAAACTATGCAACTAGGTGAGAGTGATTCCATTTCTCATATCAACCTACCACCCTTCCATCATGTACCTTATCCATCACAATTGACCCCATGTAAGGTAAAGCAAATAAAAGGGTTGTAATGAGCAGAATTCGATTGTTCGATTACGAAACAATGAAATACGAATTTGTAAAATAACTTTTTTGTTAATTACAGTACAAATATCAAATAAAAATTTGTTGGTAATCTGTTGATATTATAAAACACAGCTAGTAATTTTTATTCTTAGTTTAGGAGAGTACTGGACTCTCAAATCCGCCTGCGCCTTATGAGCCCTTTATCGGAATTGATGGGATGATCCCAAGCTCGCATTCAAGAGTTCTCCACGTGAATATACACAGTTTGTAACTTTATGTGACTGTACATTTATAATAATAATTATTATTAAGATTGTGCGTTAATGCTGCAATGAATAATATCTCACTTTTCGGATTATCTTCAATAAAGTGAGGTGTATCGAAAACCTTACCCATCAAACATTTTACTTTCCACTGTGGATATACGTTTCAAATTTTCACTTTTCAAAAGAAAGATAATATTTACGGTTTCTGAAGTATAGGATACCATAATGATCTGATTTGCATTTACATTACGTTACCAAATTCTATTCATGCATAATATTTATTCTTTATAGAGGGTCTGTATCACAATGATGAATCTCAAGAACAGTGGAATGCATGTAAAACAAGCCAGAAATAGGAGAGCAAAGCATGAACTCGTGAGCTGACGAACAATTTAATGTTTCGTCCTTGTATGATTATGGGTTATTGGCGAAAGTTCACGGGGTATTGAGAGAATCATTTTCACTCACCCAGACATGACAATGGAAATTATGGAAAAACTTCTGGACCGTACTTTCATTGTAGTATTTTAAATAGGAAATGTAGCGTGCTATTAAAGCTCGTCTACGAGGAGCGATAGGAGGTAGGACGTGGGTGCTAAGGGGAGGTTAAGCTATATTTACTATCAACTTGGCCCACGTGGAGGTGTTAGTAGGAGTAGCTAGTACCAGTCGGAGTTGGTGATACTAGGAGTAATAGGTGGATATGAGGGTTCGCCTTTGAATAGTCACAGTTATATGAACTGTGGCATTGAAGTTTCTGACGCAACCGGGGATCTAATAGGGAGTGACTCATAGGCAAGCAAGCATGCTAGCCGTGAAGTACCAGAGAAGCTATCATACCTATAGATCTGAACAGATCTCGAACTCCTTTTTAAATATCTTTCTTGTGGACAATAATGTTATCTCTGTGCTTTATTTTTATTTATTTATTGTCAAAAAACAGTATAAACTGCGTATGACCACGTGGAGGGAAAAAAACTAATTTACTCTCCGGAAGCAAGCAAGGGACCATCCCATCAATTCCGATCAAGGGCCCTAAGGCAGAGGCGGATTCAAAAATTTCAGCAAAAGTTCCTAGATAAGAT